>JAVJIF010029245.1:0-48005 GCA_038442645.1 Agave tequilana | reverse complement strand
AAGCAGAGTTCTCAAGCTCTAGACGCGAGGAATCGATGCCCGCGTCTCAGCATTAAGACGCGTTGGCTCTACACCCGCGTCTCAACGTCCAGACGCGTCGGCCCGAAGCCCGCGTCTCAGCATCAAGGCGCGTCGGCCCGACGCCCGCGCCTCAGCGTCCAGACGTGAAGGCCGAAGCCCGCGTCTCATTAAGGCGCGTTGGCTTGACGCCCGCGTCTCAACTTCAGGGCGCGTTTGGCTCGACGCCCGCGTCTCAAACTTCAAGGCGCGTTTGGCTCAACGCCCGCGTCTCAGTTGTAACTGCCCTGATTGCGGGGCCAGTCACCGCGCATGTAGCGGGTAGTGGCCCCTCATTCGGGAGCGTTTTCAGGAGGCACCTTCACCCCCTGAGACCCCTATAAATAGCCTTGTTTGCTATGAAGAGGGGATCAAAGCTTTGGAAAGGTCGAGAATAAGAAGGTCAAGGCATCATCAAGATCGATCGAATTCAGGCAAGAGGATCATCAAGAGGGAAGCACGACTTCAACAACAGACAGAGGGAGGAGACTCTTCAGCGAGCTTACTGAGTACTAGCCGCTCTTCGCCTACCTCCTCTTTGAGAGTTTTGGTAGACGGAGCTGAGTTACTCTTTCTACCGACCGAAGAGAAGACCCCCGACGGTCCAGGACGGTCATCTGGTCAACGGAGAACAAGATTCACTCTCCACCGCCACACGAAGAACCCAGCATTAAACAAAGGGGGATTCAAGCTTCAACATCCTCCCTCCCTTGTAACTGGAAGGAAAAGTCTTGTTGTAATCTTTTCATCTGATTCAAAGAAATCTTTACAGCAATTCCCTCTTTCTTTTTCCGGCGCATACAAGAGATGGCGACTCCGCTGGGGACTACTTTCGTCACTGACGAACAGATCGTGGCGCAAGATGACGTTCTCCGTAAGGGGAAAATGGTCGAATCACTCGTCGTCGAGTTCGACCAGGCGAAGTATGAAGAGTTCCTCTCTTCTGGCTCCAAGAGCCCAAAGACCCGCGTCTGCCGCAGGGTCTCAAGTGGACAGCCCCCTGAAGCCCAATCTGAGGCTCTGTCGGGTGCTCTGCTGCCCACTGTGCCAAGTTTGGTTCACGCGCCGACGCCTCCCAGAAGGCCCGCGTAACCTCAGACACCTCTGCTGCGATCAACCGCGTCGCGCAGAACACACGCGCCAACGCCTCTCTGAAGGCCCGTGTGGTCCCCGGCACATCTACTGGTGCGATCGACCGTGTCGCACAGAACGCCCGCGTCAGCGTCTCTCAGGAGGCCCGCGTGGCAAACACCCCTGGTTCTACAAAACCAGGAAGTTGTTGGCTTCTCTCTTCCTCCACGGCGCAATCGGAATGCCGAGCGTCGACAGAGAAGACGCGCGCGTCAACACTCAGTCGGAACTGTTGGTTTTCTGACTGGGGTTGGACGCAGCGTACGATCCGATGCCTTGCCCGCACCTCGTCCAGTGCGAGAGATCCGCGTTTGGCGACCCAAACGCGAGACTCCCCAAGTTGAGCCTTCTGAAGACCAACTTGCCAAACGCCAAAGCGAAGCTTCTGCGTCTCGTCAAACGCAGGAAGCACGCGCCCATAGGCGTGGGGCCCAGCAGCCCACTCTCTCCCAAGTCTCTCTGCTCCAACGCAGCAGACAGCAACGCGAAAGTCGCGTCTCATATCAACAGAGACGCCAGACGCGCGTGACGCAGCCGCGACGCGACAGCCGCGTTTCTGAAACCTGTGTCCAGACAGCACAGCGCATGACTTCCTCCCGTCTTCCACGTCGCGAGGCTAGTCTATTTAATCCCTCTCCACGGATTTGAGGGATTATTTGACAAGGAAAAGGAGTGCCAATCAGGCCACTTCTCCATGCTGCTGTCAACAGCTCATCCAGATGCTCTCTGGACATTGCGAGTCAGGCGTGCACCAGCCGTCTTTAATTAGACAGCTGACCCTGATTCCCCCGTCAGCCAAAAGAAGACGCTCCCACAGAAGGAGAACCTTCTCTGACGTCGAGTACCCGGAGCTTACTGCATACATGACAAGCAGAAGCAAGGGAAAACAACCGAAAATCAGCTCGGATAAGTCTGACTCGGAACCGGAAGGAGTGTATCAGCACACTCGCACCCGGACTGGGACCATTCCCCCAGTTGACTATAATGCCCTAGCCTGCGGCATTAGAATGGACGACTCTCACTCCGTTGTGATAGAGTCACAGGATTCGAATTCTTCCGTCGAGAAGGAGACTTCTGCCCACATGGTAGGCGCCTCTGAGGAGACGACTAAGCATCTAGAACAGATGCAGAAGCACCAAATGGAGATACTCTCCTCTCAGCATCGATCCATTGACACCCTCAAGCATATGCTTGAGAAATTGCTCGAAGAAAGAGCGAGATCTCCTCCTAGAAGGTCAAAAGGTAAAGGGGGAAGGAGAAAAAGTCCACCTTCCGAACCTTCGGATGAGACACGACGATCTACTTCGGATGTGTCCAAGCCTTCGCACAGGCGGAAGTGACCCAGACCCGGAGAAGCTCATGTTGAAAGAATGAGTCTACTGGAGCAACGACTCAACGCCCTTGCCAGTCGTAAAGATCTCCAAGAAGCTGGAGTGGTCCGGCCCTATCCGGCCGAGTGGGACTTAGTCCCGTACCCTCCTAGGTTCAAGGCTCCAACTCTCCAAGCATTCGATGGGAAGGGGTCGCCCAACCAACATATCTACTACTTCAAATCCCAAACTGGGAATGTGGTAAATAACGATGCCATCCTGGCACGCCTATTCATGGCACCCTAAAAGGGTTGGCCTTGAATGGTTTATGAAGCTCCCGGAAGGTTCCATCAAGAACTGGGGCGACTTGGAGAAGCTGTTTCTAATACGCTTCTTCGAAGATGATTCGGAGGTCACAATGCCTACCCTTTTAGCTACAAAACAGCGAAAGGGAGAGTCCGTCAAGTCTTTCGTAGAAAGATTTCGGAACATGGCACTCCGATGTCCAAGCGGCATGACCCAGGCCACCCTGGTGGAAACATGTCGCCATAATCTCCAAACTCACTCCTTGCTCAAATAGGAGTTGCTGAAAGCCGCACCTGGAAACATTAGTCCAGCAAGGTGAACAGGCTGAGGAGATTGTCGCCCGCGTCAGAGCGGAAGAAGGTAAGCCCAGGCCAGAGAGGTCGACAAGGCGTGCACCAGACACATCCCTCCAAACCAAACGGAAGGATAACTTGGCGACAGAGACCAAATCTCCCTCCAAGCCTCTACCAGGCAGAGCGAGTGGCTCTTCTAGCCAACCTCGCGCCAACAAACAGTATTCCTTCAAGGAGGAACACGTCGACTCGCTCTTCAAGTTACTCAACAAGAGCAATCGACTGAAACTCCCTGAAATTAGGCGCCCGGAGGAAGTCGGCAAGACCGACATCCCACCTACTGCTTATACCACAGGATGCTCGGACATCCTACCAAAAGCTGCTACGTCTTTAAGGACATCCTTCAAGCTCTGATTGACGCGGAGGTATTAAAACTCCGACCGGAGCAGAAGAAGATGACGGCCAACATGACGTCGATTCTCCAGTTTGGGACATGACCCCCGACACCCGTGGGGGTGATCTCTGTCCCGAAAGGAGAACTGAGGGTGGTCAACACAGAGCCTCATCAGCGGGAGAAAGGCTTGGTACCCGTCCCTACACCTCGAGGGGAAATCATGTGGGTCCACCCTGATCTCGTCGACGAGCAACAATGGACGACTGTGACCAACAGGAAGTCCAAAGGCAAAGGGAAGGCTTCATCTTGCCATGTGATATGCGCTTCCTCCCGAGAAGCGGATACTGATGTTCCCTCGCTGACTGACTCGGAAGAGGAGACAATAGTCCTGGCCGCGGAACCCAACCCACCAACGGCAGGAACCCGTTCGGGGCAGGCATACCTGAAACAGTATGGCGAGACAGCAGTAGCTCCTCCACAACCAGCTGCAGAGCCAGCAAAGCCCTCCTCTAAACAGCCTGGGGAGAGAAACAGAAAGAAACTCGGTTTTCTCGAGTTCTTGCGAAAGGTGTAACGGAAGGATCCTCGACACCTTACAGTTTTGATGTCTTGGCTCAATTAGCCAACATCCCGGCACGCATTACCTTGTATGAGCTCCTGAGGCTATCAAAGTCAACCAGAGAGGCTTTACAAGAAGCTTTGGCAAATGCTGAGGTCTTTATGACCCGCGTGCCAAGGGAGGAAGATGTAGAGGATTGCCTCCACACCTCCCCAAATGCTCCCTGCATCACCTTCACAACAGATGACATGCAGGTTAAAGGGAAGCATGACCGACCCCTATACTTCACAGGGTATATTGGGTCATCCGAGGTGAACCGCATCCAGGTAGACCCAGGGTCTGCGCTAAGCATCATACCTCGCCGGTTTATGCAGTTTCTAGGCATTCCTACCCATCGTCTGAGCCCTACCCAGACGACTATTTACGGGTTCAATGCCAACAGCTCCTGCCCGATGGGGAAGATCAAGCTCAAATGCCAGATCGGGAGCCTCAAGTCGGAAGTGACGTGTTACGTCATTGACGCGGACACTTCCTACAACCTGTTGCTGGGACGACCATGGATTCACCGCAATTCCATCATTCCCTCTACTCTCCACCAAGTCATGAAATACATTGACGAGAGTGGACAGGTCCGAACGTTGATTGCCGAAAGGCATCCGTTTAAAGGGGTTGAAAATTATTTCACGGACTCCCTCTTATATCAGGATCCGGAGGAGACTAATGAAAACCCACAACCAGAGGAGCCAGACTCTGGTAATGAAGCTGACATTGAGCCGGAGAAAGAAGAGTGCCTGTGGGAGTTGGAACCACTTGTAAAGAGCACTAACAAGCTCGATGTTGATACCACCGACGATGCAGGCGGTTGGTATATTAATGAAGATTTAGATTTCGCGTATTTCCCTGCGTGTGAGTCTGATTCAATACCGTCGGATACTAGTACCGACGTAGATGAGGATGTCTGGTCGGCAATGGATGCTTTGACATCATTGCATGTACCAATAAAATCATCCTTCGGGACGTACCAGGATAATGGAGACGCGCAAGAGTCTGTATTCATGGTTCCAGCCAGACGAAAAGGCCAAAGACCAATACTTTTTGGGCGAATCGCGTCTGAACCAATGCCCCACGAAGAATCGGAAGGTGAGGATGAATCCCCTCAGTTCGATCATTATGAACCGAAAGCGCTCAAGATGATGAAGCGCATGGGGTATGATCTAACCAACAGGCCTGGGTTGAACTTCGAAAAAGGAAGAAGAACACTGCTTCGATCCTTTGTACCGAAAGGGAAAACCCCTGATTACTATCATCAGACGCGCCGGGGGTTGGGCTATATATCAACTCCAGTGCCATCAGCCTCTGATTCGGAGAGACTGTCAAGTCATGACTGCTCATCAGGCACGTCGTCGTGGGAATCAGATGTCAGTGTCGGCAACATCTTCAAAGGGCTTTCAGTAAACATGGTTTCGACAAGCCATCTGGAGGATGAAGATGAAGAAATGATCCAATCTGATACAGATCCTTGGATCAAACATTTGAATGCTCTTTGGGATATCCGCTTTGAACAGCGTGAACCACCCACAGAAGACAAGGTTGTTCAAGTCAACCTAGGAGATGAAGCCAATCCTAAACCCATCTTCATAAGTGACGGCCTGTCACCTTCGGAGAAGAAGGATCTTATATCTCTTGTACAAGAGTATATAGACGTCTTCGCCTGGAATTACGAGGACATGCCTGGACTTGATCCTCAAGTGGCTATGCACCGCCTCAACATCAATCCGGATGTAAAACCTGTCAAACAACAGCAGCGACGGTTCCGTCCGAAATAATGGAGGCAATCCAATCAGAAGTCAGGAAGCTTATTGACTCTGGCTTTATCAGGGAGGAACAGCATCCCGATTGGGTAGCCAACATCGTACCTGTTGCCAAGAAGAACGGGAAGATCCGGATCTGCATCGACTTCCGCGATCTAAACGAGGCCTGCCCCAAAGACGAATTCCCATTGCCAATCACGGATGTCATGATTGACAATACTCGTGGATTCGAGCGAATGTCCTTTATGGACGGGTTCTCAGGATACAATCAAATCAAGATGTATCCCGATGACGAAAAGCACACCTCCTTCAGGACACCTCTAGGGGGTATATTGCTACACCGTCATGCCCTTCGGTCTAAAGAATGCGGGGGCAACCTACCAAAGGGCCATGAATGCCATTTTCCATCAGCAGATACGCAAAACGGTGGAATGTTATGTCGACGACATCGCGGTTGAAAAGTCGCATTAAAGGAGATCACATAGCTGATCTGAAGGTGGTCTTCGACATCATGCGGGCTCATCAATTGAAGATGAACCCACCAAGTCCTTCCTGGGGGTAGCCAGTGGCAAATTCTTAGGGTTTGTTGTGACTTCCACAGGAATCCATTTGGATCCGGAGAAAGTCCGTGCTATCCAAGAGATGCAACCCCCAGAAGCCTCAAGGAGCTCAGAGGATTGCAAGGACGATTGGCATACATCCGCAGATTCATCTCAAATCTCTCCGGGAGATGCCAACCCTTCGCTAAGCTGATGAAGAAGGGCGTTTCGTTCATTTGGGACGACGCTTGCCAGCAAGCATTTGAGGAGATCAAACGATACCTCACCCTACCACCAGTCCTTGCAGCTCCGGTATCCGGAAAGCCTTTCCTGGTGTACGTCCGATCAATGGATCATTCTTTGGGAGCTCTACTAGCTCAGAATGATGACCAAGGGCGAGAACAAGCAATCTACTACCTAAGTAGAACGATGATCGGAGCCGAACATCGGTACAACCCGATCGAGAAGGAATGTTTGGCACTGGTGTTCGCTATTCAGAAAATGCGACACTATCTGGTGGGCCAAACCATAAATGTCATATCCAAAGTCAACCCCCTGAGGTTACTCATGACAAAGCCTTCATCATTGAACGGCCGACTGGCGAAATGGGCTATATTGCTCTCTCAATATGAGATGCACTTCCTACCTCAAAAAGCCATTAAAGGACAAGCGGTGGCGGACTTCTTAGCCGAACACCCAGATCCGAGGGCAGCTAAACTCTACGAGGATCTCCCAGACGAGGTCGCCGAAGCCTGCCTAACCCAGACATTGTTCGAAGGACAAGTATGGCAACTTTTCTTCGATGGTGCATCAAGAACAAGCCCTAAGGGACACACATTGCGGGGGTAGGAGTAGTACTCGTCTCCCCACAAGATTATGTGATTCCCCGAGCTGTCTCGTTAACCGAGCCTTGCTCCAACAATGTGGCGGAATACAACGCTCTTTTGATTGGGATGCAATTCGCCGATGAGATTGGCGTTAAAAATCTCGAGGCGTACGGTGACTCCAAACTCATCGTCAGCCAAGTTCGCGGAGAGTATGAGGTCAGGCATGAAGATCTAGTACCCTACTACAACGCGACAATCCACATGGCCGAGAGGTTTTCAAACTTCTACATCGACCATGTACCGCGCAAGCAAAATGCGCATGCAGATGCACTTGCATCCCTTGCTGCCTCCTTAGCTCTTCCAGCTGGAGCAATGGAGAAGGTATTCGTCTATAGCCACGACCTATACTGCCCAAAAGTCCCCTCGGAGACTACCAGAGGTCAACGGGAGATCGTCGCGGTAAGGAAACACTTGAAGTGTCGACCGATCCAGAGCTTAAAGACTGGCGATTCCCCTACATTGATTTTGTCTTATACGGCATCTTGCCCGAAGACACCAGGGAGGCGGCTGCCATCCGAAGGAAAGCCTCCAAATTCTACTACAATGCGATTTCGCGAACATTGTATCGTAGATCGCATGACGGGATCCTGCTCCGGTGCCTCTCATCAAAAGAAGCCCACGAAGTGTTGAAAGAAGCCCACGATGGTACGTGTGGAGCTCATCAACCTGGCCCGAAGCTGGCAAACCGACTCCAAAGATTGGGTTACTACTGGCCCAAGATGGTTGCCGATGCTGTTGCCTGTGCCAAAAGATGTCACGCCTGTCAAATACATGGCGATTTCATCCATCAAGCACCAGGATACCTCCACTCTACGACCTCTACCTGACCGTTCGAAATGTGGGGGATGGACGTGGTTGGTCTTATCAGCCCACCATCATCAAAGGGACATCGGTTCATCCTAGCGATAACCGATTACTTCTCAAAGTAGGCCGAAGCTATCCCTTTGAAGGAGGTAAAATCATCTAACGTGATCAAGTTCATGAAACATCACGTTATTTACCGGTTCGGTGTGCCTCGGCGGATTGTCCATGACAATGGACCCCAGTTCATCAGCCAGGCTTTTCAGAGATTCTGCGCCACGTTCAGAATCCAGAGTGTGTCATCAACGGCATACTATCCGCCCGCTAACGGCCTCGCAGAAGCTTTCAATAAGGCTATTGGCAAGCTTCTCAAGAAATTTGTCTCGAAAAATCAACGAGACTGGGACGATAAGTTGGGCGAATGCTTATGGGCCTATCGCACGACTGTGCGAACCCCAACTAAAGCCACGCCATTTTCCTTGGTGTACGGATGCGAAGCCGTCCTTCCAATGGAAATCCAAATTCCATCTCTTCGCGTCGCCTTGACAGCGGAGATGACAACAGAGGAGAAGCATCGACAGCGACTCCAAGAATTAGAAGCCTTGGACGACAAGCGTCTGCAGGCCCAACAACAAATCGAGCTTTATCAAGCTCGTATCACCAGAGCCTTCAACAAGAAAGTCAAATCGCGAACTTTCAAGAAGGGCGACCTCGTCTTAGCCGTCCGAAGACCCATGGTCATGACGCACAAGACGAAAGGAAAATTCCAACCCAAATGGGAAGGACCGTTTGTAGTAGAGTCAGTCTACTCAAATGGATCGTATCGCCTCATAACCTCAAATGGCGATACACTCATGATGCCAATCAATGGCAAATTCCTGAAGAAATACTATCCCTAGATGGCATTCTTCCACCGATCAAGTTAAAAATACACCTCTGATCAAAAACATCCAACGCCTCCGACGGCTAAGGATAGAGGAAAATGTTGGCTTTTAAGTCCAACATAAGTCTTCGACAACTTATCATGCTGAGGGGAATAGCATGGCTAGCCCAACCCAAACGGTAGTTAGTAAAGGCACCTCAAATCCGTTGATAGCTGAGGGTTTGCTAAAAATCCCACCGATCAAGTTAAAAATACACCTCTGATCAAAAACATCCAACGCCTCTGACGGCCAAGGATAGAGGAAAATGTTGGCTTTTAAGTCCAACATTAGTCTTCGACAACTTATCATGCTGAGGGGAATAGCATGGCTAGCCCAACCCAAACGGTAGTTGGTAAAGGCACCTCAAATCCGTTGATAGCTGAGGGTTTGCTAAAAATCCTGCCGATCAAGTTAAAAAATACACCTCTGATCAAAAACATCCAACGCCTCCGACGGCTAAGGATAGAGGAAAATGTTGGCTTTTAAGCCCAACATAAGTCCTCGACAACTTATCATGCTGAGGGGAATAGCATGGCTAGCCCAACTCAAACGGTAGTTGGTAAAGGCACCTCAAATCCGTTGATAGCTGAGGGTTTGCTAAAAATCCTAAGTGGACTTGATTCCACTCTTCCCTCCAAAAATCCCTTACCAATTCTCATCCATAGAATGGTAGGACCACAAAATGCAATCATTACTATGTTAACACTATACCTCTGGTAATGAATACTCCTCGTCGAGTACAAACCTTGCTTGTTAACTCTGCATAGAGTAACAAACTCTCAAATTTGCCAAGTTAACACTATACCTCTGGCACTTCAAATTCTACTTGTCAATTCTCATCAATAGAATGACAGGTCCTCAAATTGCTCCTATCGCAAGCAAATTCTTGTCAAGTTAATATCACACCTCTGACAAACTACTGTTTAAGTTAACATTACACCTCTAAGCGGTACATCGAGTGTCTGTCAAGTTAATATCACACCTCTGACAGTCACCTTTCTTCAGACTTCCATATCAAAGCTGAAATGGACGATGCCAAGTTAACACTACACTTCTAGCATCCGAGTCATTGCTAAGTTCAACAATACACCTATGGCTATGACCTTTCCTCGACTTCCTTGTCCAAGCCGAGACGGACGATGCCAAGTTAACACTACACTTCTAGCATCCGAGTCATTGCTAAGTTCAACAATACACCTATGGCTATGACCTTTCCTCGACTTCTTTAAGCCGAGACGACTAATGCGAAGTTCAACATTACACCTCTAGCATTACTATCACTGTTAAGTTAAACATCACACCTATGACAGTGACACCCTCAGTTTTCCCAAATAAAACTGAGATGCTGATGAGTTAGGTTAATATCACACCTCTAACTCACGTCCTTGTCAAGTTAACATTACACTTCTGACAAGACTACTTCTAAACCGTTAAGTTAATATCACACCTCTAACGGTAAAAATCTTACTAGATTCCCCACGAGTCTAGTTTCATTTGATATTCTCCCCAACCGAGTATCAAATTCATTTTGGAGGCATTGTTGGTTAACATTACACCGATAAACAATGCTTCCATCAAAATCCCCAGCTGATCTTAAATCAAGTTAATCCCAAATCCTTGATAAAAGTTCACCTTCTCTGGGGGTACACACTCCACTTGTCACTTTCTTTTATAAAGTGGCAGGTCCACCAAAAATCATTCCATTTTTCTGTCAAGTTAACATGCACCTCTGACAGTATCATGAAGGTTCCTGAAACAGGATCTTTCCTCATAACTTTTTGACTTGTTAAGATTACTGTCATAATTTTGATGAGGTCAAAAGATTCCTTGCTTCTACATGTCCAACTAAAGGCAAAAAGTTCGAGACAAAAGAAGTAAAAAGGAAAGTGTCACTTTTATTTATATATCCAAACATATGAAAGTGATACAAAACGCTCTCTTATACAATAAGATTGAGTGTTACAATTAAGGAGTACAAAGAAGTTCCTCTGTCTCTCAGAGGCCGTACTCACTCCTTGAAACCGCATCTGATCCCAGGTGTACAATTGGAGCCGATTGCGCCATGGCAATGACGCAAAAGTCGAAAGCGCCCTAGCTGACTAAAGCCAGGAGCAGTGGTGTTCTTGAGGGCGGGTGGCAGCCGGAAGCCCTGCAACCCTCCATTTCATCACCATCCCTTTCCCCAGCATCCAAAGGACATCGACTGTCCTCGATGTCACTTCTGGAGTAGGGAGAGGAAGAGGATCCCTCCGCCACCGCAACCGCCGGAACCTCATCGCCGTCATGCATACCCTGACCATCTCTTGCCATCAGACATGATCAGTGCTGAAGATCTGAAGAGACCTTAGCAAGGGTTGGGTCCTCGTCAGAGATATAATTTAATCTCTCACAAACGACGAGGACCATAATTTAATCTCTCACAAACGAACGTGGAGCAAGTTCGCCAGCCGGTATATTCTTTCTGGGCCCAGCAAACCTGAAAAAGGACGAGCAAGCCTACCTGCAAAGAATAAGCAAGAGAGTCAGAAAATCTGGAACTCAGTACATTTTTATAAAGGAAACTGAGTAACAGAACGCGGCAGCCATTCAAGACTTCAGACGCGAGAATGACCCGCACAGTCAAACAGACGCGAGTCAAACTGCGCCACGCATAGGATTCAAACGCGGCCTCAGTTTGTACCCGCGCCTAATGCACCAGACGCAAAGAATTTCAGAACGCCGAAAATTGACATCTCTCTGTTGAGTGAACAAGAGTTGCAAGATTCAGGTCTGAAACACGCCAAGGCAATGAAACGCGATGGGCAAAGCCAGCGTCAAGCGCCCGCGTTCAGAGAAGTCAAGTCACTGGCACAAATTCCAGAGAAGGAATGCACCGGGACTTCATTCAGATGGTTATGCCAAAGTTCAGGCTATACACATCATCGGGGGACATACCAGCAGAGACCTCTGGCCAGAGTTGGCCTCTCTGCACCCAAACGCAGGCGTCCAAGATGATCCGAGAGGGGGTTCTTCTTGAAGAGACCAAACCGAAGCGTGAGAGCTCTGGGTCATCTTCATCCTCGGAATTACCTTCATCCATGGAGACGGAATCCCTATCAAAAAACTCTTTTCTGAAGAAGGTGGGACTTCTCAGAGCAATCCAAAGAGAAATAATCCAAGCTTGGATTATAGAAGGGGAGCGCACCCTATTTATAGGCAGGCCCTAATAACTGCCATTAATGGGGCGTTAATTGGAACCGTCACGCACGATTGTCAAAGCCCAGTGAAGGATTGACGCGTGGAACGCCGCTTTGGAAACCGTCGCAAGCGCCGGTTTTCAACCTCCCGCGTCGGTTTTGCATTTAAGGGCAGTAACTCCTGAGTCCAATGAGGAGTTGACGCGTGGATAACTGCCTTGGGAATCAACGGATGACTCGGAATCCCAATCGACAGTGAAGACCTGACGAGCAAAGACCTCCTAAAATCTTTTGAGTCAGATCACATTAGACGCAGATGGGAAAGCCGCGTCCCTTCAGCAGACAAGGCTGCATCTCTTGCGTCTGCCCGATCCGCGCAAGACAGATTTGCGTTATTCAGAGCTGCGTCTCACCTTGTGATTGACGCTGCGTCTCACCCCAGGAACTGACAGCCGCGTCTTACTTTACGGATCAATGCCGCGTCTCATCTTTTGATTGACGCCGCATCTCATCAAGAAGACCGCGTTCCGATTTATGATTGACGCTGCGTCTCAGTAAAAGGACTTAGTAAAATCTATGTTCCGGTAGACTGACGACCGCGTCTCACCCTGTGATCGACGCTGCGTCTCGTCAAAAAGACTTGGTGAAATCTAAGTCCCCATAGATTGATGCCACGTCTCATTCTATGGGATTAATGCCGCGTCTCGCCAAGACCGCGTCTCATTAAAAGAACTTAGTCCTACCTAAGTTCAGTAATCACGACTAGTGATCAAGAGTTGGACTCATCCACAACGGGACAAAGAAATTGGGACAAAAGCTTTAAAGAAAACTTCTATTATATCAAAAATGATAGAAGTGGATACAAACACTCTTAATAAATAGAGTGTCCCTTTTCTTTACAAAAAGAAAAAAGAAAAGAAGGCTAAATGTCCTGGTTCGCCAAGGAACGGATTTGTTCCCTAAGGCGGTGAATCTCATGCTGGCGCGTCCTCTCAGCCTCCATGATAGCCCGGTCCCGCAGCTCCGCCTCAGATAAGAAATTTCTGGCAGCCAGCTGCATCCGCAGAGATTCCACCCTGGAAGATTGTAGAGATAGACTCTCTTCAGCACGCGCCGTAGCAGCCCGTTGCTCCTCAAGCTCCTTTTTGAGGGAAACAAGTTTCTCCTCATTTAGCGCAAGAACAGCTTCCGCCTTGGCGATAATATCCCGAGTTCTGAGGATGACTTGCTCCGTGCTCTTCACACTAAGCTCAGATTCCCTCGAATCTCCGGCTAATTTCTAAAATTCAGCCTTGGAATATTCAAGGTCGCGGATCTCGGCAGCGATTTGTGCCTCCGCCTCCTGTCGCTCCCGTTCTTGATCAGCTAGGAGCCTAGTCAAGGTGGCCTGGGCTTCATCAAAAGAGCCAGCATCTTCCAAAGATTCCAGCTCCCGCAGGTTATCTCCAAGTTGCTCTACCACCCGCAGGCATGCCCTGGCAAGTGAAGGGCCTCCCGCCAATTCGACGCTCACGGCCATATTTTCAAGAAGCCTCTGGGCGAACTGGAAGGTGCTGTGTCCACGGAAGATGAGATCAATACATGATCCCATCGAGGTGAAGAATTGTTGCACCATCTGACGTGCCAGCTCCCCCATGTCTTCACCACCAAAGAAGCTTCCCGACCCCTTTTCTGTCACGGGATAAGGGATATAAGGCGGGTCTTCTCGCGCAAGAACTGTGCCGGCCGTCGATACGACAAGAGCAAGACTGCCCACTGACGCTTCCAGAGGCATTACCTCTGCAGGAGCCTCCACGACCAATGAGGGAGTAGTAGGTACAACCTCCTCAGGAACCTCCACAGGGAATTGAGCTGGGCGGGTACTGATAGTCGGACTCTCCACCCGAATCTCCTCAGCCTCAGCGGTTGCTTCCTCTCCTGACAAAGTGGAAGTATCCCCAGCTCCAGCGGTAATCTCTTCACCCGGCCGAGTAAGAACTTCCTCAGCCTCGGTGGTCGCTTGCAAAACGGAAGGCTCCCCAACCTCGACAGCTACCCCCTCCGAGGTTATCTCAGCGGCCGAAGCCTCAATCCCCTTGGGCTGGGTCAACTCTGTTTCCATCGCCTCGACATGCGAGGAAGTTGTACCTTCAGCAGGGATTATCGCCAGCGGTAACGCAGTCGATGATTCGCCCCCGTATATTTTCTCCTCCGAGATGTGTGAGAACTTACTCGGGTCAGGAAAAGCGGGTTCATGGCCGTAGTCGACTTTATCTTCAAAGTCGCTTTCGTATCAGACGCGGAAGACGACAGTTCAATGCAAAGGTCCTCGGTGACCGGGGCCTTGCCACCAATCACCCCAGTGGTAGGACTAGGGTCGATTATCCGAGCGCTGGAAATGAAGACGCTAGGAGGCCCTGACCGCTGTGCCTTGTCTCTCCCTTCACGAGCAGAAGAAGGCTCGGGCCGAGCTGAGAACCCTGGAATCTGGACATTCCCTCCCACGAGCTGTTCTTCCTCGTCAGCTATAGTGGGTTTGTCAACCAATTCCCCCTCTTCCGCAATCTTACAGGTCCCTCTGTGCGACCTAGGAGCACGGATTAAACTGGGGAGATCTCTATCCTCTGACGGTTCCTCAACCATGACAAAGAGGTCTTCAGGACAGTCCTCAACTCCAGCAGAAATGTCTTCTGAGGGAGAGACTTCCGTTGCTAAGTCCCTCCGAGCCCTCTTCGAAACAGGACCAGCAGTTGAAGTGGGACCCCGACGGCGCTTACTCACCAATTCTTGAGCCTTGGCGGTAGAGGGCCCCTCCTGTGGCCCTAGCTTGGTTCTACTCCGGGTTACTCGGAGCTCCTCTCTTGAGCCTCCCTCAGCTTCTCTCTGAGATGCTCTCTCCAGCTCTTTCTGGACCTTTAAATACTGGGTGATCATGTGCCAGCATTTGCCAGACTCCGACTGTGTTTTGAGATAGGCATTAATGCCCTCAATACCCGTATACCCGGGGGCAAAATCCGGTGACTGGTTTACCCGAGAATACTAGGTGCAGAAAGTGAAGCTGGTAAGGTTCTTCGGCTCCTCGACGGGCAAACGGAAAGTTGCCTCTGTCCCCCCAGCCACGCTATAGTACCAGGCTCGAGCACCTTCGCACAAATTCCCATTGAAGGCAAGTTGTGTATTCGGATTGCCGACATAAAGCTGAGCATAGCCAAACTGTCGGGCAAAACGACTTGGCACATATGCCTCGATTATGCAGGAAGTCCCTTGGCGAAACAATACGTATCCTGGTCGTATGTTGATCAACCACCGGAAGACTCCCGCGGACAGTTGGGTGAGGTCATCCCGACCTATAGAATCAGTGAATTGCTCACCAAAAGATGCACCAGGAATCCCAGCGAAGCAGCGGTTGAGCTGGTAATTGGCGGCATTTGAGAGACGTCTCCGAATATAATATATATAGGTGTCACTCCAATCCGAGTTTTCCAGCCGCCTCACAAAAGGGACAGGACTCGTACTCCCACGCGCCGTTGTCATCAAAGAAGGGCAATGCATCACGTACCAGGCCATGAGATACGTGTAAGGCAACTCGATTCGGGGGTTGGGGCGCCTTGCCGTCGGGTTTCCCTCTGAGTCAACATATGGCTTGCCTTGAGAGTTGACAGTCCTTGAAGCCTAGCATAGTCTCTTGGCTAACGCCCGCAACCCGCTCTGAATGCCAGCCGCCACGACCGGAAGAAGGGCTATAGGACGGCCATGGGCCAGGAGCACTGCTGGGTACACCACGTCGGCAATAATGACTTCATGTGGCCGTGTAGGTACCACACAACGCTTCAACCACAGCATCAAGAAGCCTGCCAACAGCGCTCGACTAGAGATAGAAGCCCGGGCCCGATGATGATAGCTTTCGAAAAGCGTATCAGGTTCGAAGCCGTCCTCGTTCGACCCAGTGGTGTAAAAGCCCTCAGAAGCTTGTGCGACCATGTCGTCAACTCCCTGTTCAGAGAGGGGAGCCAGTCGAGTTATCGAATGATCCTTCTTGCTGACGTTGCTGAATAAGTAATTGGCCCAGGATAGATGCCTAACTCCATGCGTCCTCCAACCGGTTACCTGACCACAAATATGGAAGTGGCACATTACTTCCCAATAGGTCTCGTACACCTCAGGGGAATCCTTCTTTATAAGGTCAAGCTCCCTAGCAGTCGGGACATATTCTTCATAAGGAACTCCCCCATCACCAGCCCCGAGACCTCATGCAACTCATGCAGTGCAAGGCCCATTTCTCCAACCGGGGTAAAGAATGTCCCCGTCTGAGGGTTGTAGCGCTCCAAGATCCCGAAGAAGTTGTGAGAGCTCATTGGGATGCCCCATTGTACGGCCCTGACTGCTGAGTATAATCCCACGTGCTCAAGCAGATCTCCAAGATCGGAGAGGGCAAAACCCACCATCCTGCCCCACAAAGAATTCTCCGTGGAGTGGACCCATCCTGGCAAACGGAACTTGGCCGGATAATCACCCTCTGCTTCTATGAACGAATTGAGGAAGGTGGTGGCAAGCTGCGGGATCTCTCCGACTGGAAGCTCAGACTTGCGTGACCCGGGAAACAAGCCGAGGACCGCCCGGTCATGGCAATCATGACGGTATACGTTCTGGGATTTGAAATTACCAAGGGTAATCTCAGAGATATCCCGGGACATGTCCCACTTCATCTTCCGAAGGACGGACAGATGTTGGAGATAAGACAATGGGAGCATCCTCTCCATGGCTGGAAGGAAGTATCTCCTCTCCCCTATCTGACGGAGCCACCTGTAATTCCCGTCATACATTGGTTTGCCACCGTCGCTGACATGATCTCCAAAGAAGAAAGCAGGCTTCTCCAGCTTGATGTGGGTATCCGTTGCGAAGACTGCATCGGTCATGAGCACCTGAGAAGTCCTCTCATTAACATGGGCAATCATTTCCCTGCGAACTGGCGACCTGTCAGCAGTCACAGGTATGGTCCTTCGCAGTGCAAAAGTCAGACGGTGGTCGGCACCACCCACGCGTCCAAAGTGGTGCATCTTGGCAAGTGAACCTGAAACATGCGGCACTGCAAAAGAAAAAGACACTTGGTCAGATACTTTGCCAAAAATAAGGGAAGACGCTAAGTGTTCATAATTCAAAACGCAGCCGAGACACTGGACGCAGGAGTTATCATCCGCGTCCAGACCTGCGAACTTGCACCAAAACGCAGAAGAGATACTGGACGCAGGAATTTTTCGAATCCGCGTCCAGACCTGCAAAGCCGCGTTCTGCAAACCAAGACTTATGAAAATTCTAAGTACTTGGACTCAAACGCCAGATTCTACAAAATCGGCGGTTGAAGACACAGAACGCAAGGATCAAATCTGCGTTCTGCAAACCAAGACTTGTGAAATTTCAAAGTGCTTGGACTCAGACGCCAGATTCATCAAATCGGCGCCTGATGGCACAAAACGCGGCACAGAACGCATGGATCAAATCCGCGTTCTGCAAATCGCGTCCAGAGACCTTCACAATTAGAAATATTCTAAGTGAAGGATCCAGAGTGCAGAGTTCACCAGCGTCGGATCATCAGGCCCGCGCCCCGGTTATCATCTCAAGGACAGCGTCCGAGAATCAAACACGATCTTGTGTTAAAGGTTCTTAGGGTTCTATGAACATGTTTTAATGGCGGAACCCACGCCGAAGGTGCATTTTTACCTCGGAAAACACCCTCCTGCGCAGAGGAAGCATCTCTCTCAGCCTCGGCGACGGTCGCCCTTGAGGATGATGCAGTCGATTTCGTCTTGGGAGCCATCGATGTTCAGAAATCCGAGTTCGAAGATGGACAGATGAACAAACAAGAGGAGGGAAGCTCTCTTTTCTCAGCAAATGCGTTCGGAGAAGAAGATGCGTCTCTCTAACTGTTGCCTTTTATAGGCACAGAGATTCGCGAAGATACGCAGCGTTTGGCCCAATAAACGCTGCAGCGAATCGCTGCCTGACGCGTGGAGCCAAATCATTGTTTGAACAGGGAAGATCATGCGTCGCGACCCCACCACAAGTCAGAAGTTGACACGTGGAGCAGTTCATTTAATGAACCGGGAGATCCGCGCGCCAAAAGGCGAAATCTCGCCGTTTCCCCAGGCCAGCTGGCGGCGTAATCATGACATGGCACAGGTGCGCGCCCCAAAGTACGCGGCTCTTCGGTGGACATGCCCCGTCAGCATCATCATAAATGCACCCAGAAAATCGCGTCTGCATTTCAAGAGATGCGTCTCTCCAAAGTCCGCGTTCCCTCAAATGGGCCAAACATCGCGTCTACCCCATGGAAGTCGCGTCTTTAAAGCAGTCTCTGCTTTTTCAAAAGGGAACCTGCGTCCAGTCTCCTGCTTCTGCAAGTCAGTTCAACAGTACACTGACGCAAACAGACAACCAACCACTCCCGGCCAAAAGCGCACCCGTGACAGACTAAAAGCAATCGGGGAGGTCTAGACTGTGTATCTAGACACTCAACACGATCAACTCTGATGGCTTCAAAGAGTTCAACAGTACACTCACGAAGACCAATTCCAGATAAGATCAAGCCCGAAGCATCAACAGTCCAGTCATAAAGGCGAACACGGCTAAGATCCAAAGTATTCCGAAATCCGTCCCATTCAACTGCGGAATATCAGAAACTTTGGAGGGGGTTCTGTAGGCTGTCTAAAAATGACTAACAAACAAGCCATTAAGGAAGCAGAGTCTCAAGCTCTAGACGCGAGGAATCGATGCCCGCGTCTCAGCATTAAGACGCGTTGGCTCTACACCCGCGTCTCAACGTCCAGACGCGTCGGCCCGAAGCCCGCGTCTCAGCATCAAGGCGCGTCGGCCCGACGCCCGCGCCTCAGCGTCCAGACGTGAAGGCCCGAAGCCCGCGTCTCAGCATTAAGGTGCGTTGGCTCGACGCCCGCGTCTCAACTTCAGGGCGCGTTTGGCTCGACGCCCGCGTCTCAAACTTCAAGGCGCGTTTGGCTCAACGCCCGCGTCTCAGTTGTAACTGCCCTGATTGCGGGGCCAGTCACCGCGCATGTAGCGGGTAGTGGCCCCTCATTCGGGAGCGTTTTCAGGAGGCACCTTCACCCCCTGAGACCCCTATAAATAGCCTTGTTTGCTATGAAGAGGGGATCAAAGCTTTGGAAAGGTCGAGAATTAAGAAGGTCAAGGCATCATCAAGATCGATCGAATCCAGGCAAGAGGATCATCAAGAGGGAAGCACGACTTCAACAACAGACAGAGGGAGGAGACTCTTCAGCGAGCTTACTGAGTACTAGCCGCTCTTCGCCTACCTCCTCTTTGAGAGTTTTGGTAGACGGAGCTGAGTTACTCTTTCTACCGACCGAAGAGAAGACCCCCGACGGTCCAGGACGGTCATCTGGTCAACGGAGAACAAGATTCACTCTCCACCGCCACACGAAGAACCCAGCATTAAACAAAGGGGGGATTCAAGCTTCAACATCCTCCCTCCCTTGTAACTGGAAGGAAAAGTCTTGTTGTAATCTTTTCATCTGATTCAAAGAAATCTTTACAGCAATTCCCTCTTTCTTTTTCCGGCGCATACACCTGGATGTGGCCAATTGGCCACATCCAGGCCGCGGATCCGCGGCTTGTTGGTGGAGATAAGGGGAGCGTTTGCTCCCCTTATCTCCTCACTCCCTTCCCTCTGAGGTTTTGCCTATAAAAGCTAGGGTTTGTACTGAAAAATTTGGCGAGGACTAGGATTAATTTTTTGGTCATTTTTAGGGTTTAGGAACATTGTTAGATATCTTGGAGAAGTTGCATCTCTTCTTTATTCTTTTTTTTAGTTTAGACCAGAAAAGAGAGAAGAGTGGATTTGAGTGTGTAATTCGTCTTTGAAGTGACAATCAAAGGAGCTTCTACTTGCCATTCCAACTCAACTTGAATTCGGTATGTTTGTGTTTAATTGTCAATTTCTTGTTTTGTTTTCATTTCATAATGAGTAGCTAAATCGTTTTCTGGGCTCACTAAATGATGTTTTCTACCTCTTCTCTCTCGATTGAATTTGATGGAAGAACTCTCTTGAATCATAATGCCTAAAGTTAATTTTTATTCTTGAAAGCTCATGATGATGCTCTTCTTCTAAAACTTGGATTTTCAAGGCACAACTATTTGTAAATCGTTTTTATTCCATACTTGCTTCCTCGCGCTTGATGGTTTAACATTCTATTTTTAATGTTGTGTTAAGAAAGATCTCAAGATTTGATCCGAAATCATCTCATTTGTTTTACTTGAACAGTAAAAGAAATTAAGGTCTTTTGCCTATGATAAAAGTGATGGACTAAAATTATTCTTGAGATAAGTAGTGAAGTAAATAAAATTAGTGAGCCCAGATCTTCTCCTTCTTATATTAAAATCAACCAAACAATTTTTAAGCTTTTTAAATCACCTTCTCCAAAGCCTTCTCAAAAGTTGCAATTTCTCTTTTAATCATCTCCTTCTTTCCATTCTCTTTTCAATTAAAAAACGAGCACAATTCTTTGTTATTAAATGAAACACCGAAAAGCTTTCATCGCATTCCTCCTCGTGGACACGACCCGTTAGCCACAAGTTACACGGTAAATTTCTTAACTCTTTGATTTTTACAATCAATCCTCAGACCTTCGTCTTGCACACCAACATGAAAGCCGTATCCATGATTCAAACGAGGGCCATGAACCTCGCATTGGCTGTTTAACTTCAATAAAAGTCTAAGAGTTTGAAAAACTGTTCGAGTTCGTTAGTGGCGAAAGCCATTTTTACCTTAAATGGGGCTTTTGCCAGAGGAGTGCCACCCATTTGATCGGCCAAAGCAGTGGCACCGGATGAAGAGGCGATCTGCTTCTGTTTTGGAGCCATTTCACTAGCGAAATCTTTGAAAAAGATTGAAATTGAAAGCTTGAAGCTTTGGGTTCTAAATGAAGCTTGAAGAAGCTTAGAAACTCTAGATGCAGAGTTAAAGGAGAAAGAAGAGTCAAATGATGACTCTTGAAAGGACGTTCTGTGCCTTTTATAGGAAGGCGCATGGCCGAGATGCGCTGTGCGTATCTCGAGGCCAATCTGGGTCAGACAGGTGTTAAAGCACTTAAACGCGAGGCTCGCTTTCCATAAAAGTCGCATCTCCAAACAAGAAGAATGCATCGTTCGTAATGCTCGAGAGCTGTGTCTCTTTTCCAAGCAAGAACTGCGTCTCTACTTTGGATTAAGTTCTCCTTTGCTCAGAGCTGCATTTCTACATCCAGTGAAAGGTTCGCCCTCACTTCAAATGAAATTCCCATCTTGGCAAAACAACAGAGTTTGTGTCACTACAACAAAGTGAGAGCTGTGTCTCCACTTTAATATTCATGTCTCCTCAATGAATGAGAGTCGCATTTCTACTTCAGATGAGGTCTGCGTCTCCAAGGTAACGCGACCTTTGCGTCCACAAGACTTGTGTTTAATCTCTGCTTCTACAAACAGCTCAGTAGTGTTGGCCCAAAGGCCTTCCACTCTAGTTTTGATGATGATTAACTCATGTAGTTATGTGTACTAATTATCTTGTGATGTTTAAGTTTCAGATCATTAATCAAGATATTAGTTGGTGAAAGCTTCCACACATCTTTCACATGTTGATTCAAGAGCCCGAGCGTCAAAGATCATATATAGCACTTGCTCGGTGGATCAAAGAGTTTTGGATCGAGTCGGCTTGGAGTTTGCGCTCTACAAGAAGACATCGGTACCATAGTTTAGTTTTGGGTTTAGATCCTTATTGTAAAGATTAGAATAGTATGATATGCTCAAGTTCACAACACACACGTTTCATGTTTTTGTTTTCGGTTTAACCGATCTTGGTTTGCATGAATAGATTTTATATCAAAACAAGTTTACATGGTTTAATGTATATTAGATTTGTTCTATATACATGCATGCTTCAACTCTTAGACAAACTTACTTTGATATACATATTTCATGTGTTTTAGGTTTTGTGTTTCAACAAAACTTATTTTTGGAATTAAAGACAAAAACTATGATATATATATATGTTTCAAGTATATTGGATTTCTATCCATATGCATCATGCTTCAAAGTGTTTAAATATCATGTTTTTGTATTTGGAAGAGTTTTGGACAAAATGTATTTTCTATTCAAAAATTCAAGTTTTAGAAAATATAGTTTTTGGGTTTTGGTAAAAATGATAAGACACAAAAATAGTTCATATTGATTGATATTTGAGCTAAACTTTTTACCACATGTTTATATATCAATGCAAATTGATAAGACTATTTTTGGTGATTTTTAGGAGTGTTAAAAGATTTTTCAAAATATTTTTAAACTAATTTTCTGATCCAGTTTTCTGTTCCAGACTTCAATCAGTCGACTTATTCTCTGAACAAGTTGACTTGACCTGAAGTCGGTCGACCGGGTCGGTCGACCGACGTGCACAAATCTGTGCACGTTTGGCAGACAGGGACGGTCGACCGTCACGGTCGACCGGGATGAGAGCAGAGCTCTCTGTTTGTTTGGGTCGACCGGGGCGGTCGACCGTTAGCTGCCAACGGGCAGAATTTGACCGTTGGACGGTCGACCGGACCGGTCGACCGGCAGTGCATTTCTGCTGCCAACGGCTATATTTTTCTGGGGTCTATAAATACCCCATTTGTGAGAGTTTTTCTCTAAGATTTTTTGTGCGAATTTTTCCATACTCTCTGGTGTTTTTACTGAAAACAAAAGAAGTTTTTGAGCTCTATTTGAACAACATATTTGGTGTTTTTGCTAGGGTTTGAAAATTCAAAGAAAAGGTTTTTTGGGAAAAGATTTAGCTTGAACTTTCTCATCTTGTTTTCTACCATTTCCCAAGGATTTTCTTTGTGATTTTGATTTCCATTCCATTGGTTTTCTCCACACTTGAGCAACATCTACTATCTCATTCTATAGGACATTTGTGTGGGAGAAGAAATTGTTTGTGGTTGCTTGTTGAACCACCAAGTTGTAAAACCCAATCTTTATTTGGCTTTGTGCCTTGGGTTGTATCCCTCAAGTTGTGAGGTGATCCTTGTGTTTGCTTTGTGCTAATCCCTCAAGTTGTGAGGTGATTGTTTTGTTGGATTGGAGCTTGCCTCAAGGAGGAGGTTGTGGTTGTAAAGAGAGGAGTTGGGTACTCCTTGTGAGAGTTCTTTGTGGACTAGCTAGTGGATTAGAAATCCTTCGTGTGTCGAAGGCGGGGATGTAGAGCTGGGTGCTCGAACCTCGAAACATATCTTGTTGTTTGCGCTTGATCCATTGACTCTCTCTCTATCTCTCTCTTTACTTTGTGCCTTGCAATTATTTATATTGTGCATTCATATTTGCTTGGCTAGGTTGTGTGTGCATCATTTGTTGATCACACTTGAGTGTATTGCAATTAAGTTTTTAAATTCCGCATTTAGTTCATAGATTAGCCATATCACCTTTCACCCCCCCCTCTAGGTGAATTTTTCAATTGGTATCAGAGCTAGTGCTCCTGATATTTAGGTTTAACCACCTAGGAGTGAGATCTTGGTTTGCTAATCTTCATTTGCATTTTCATTTGCACTCATTTAGTTTGTACTCATGGATAGCCCTCCTATGTTTGACCATTTTAGACTTGATGCTTGGAAGGCAAATATGAGTAGATATTTAAAAAGCCTAGGACATCTAGTTTATCAAGCCTCTACTCAAGAATCATTCCCTAATAGTAGCAAGCATAAAAAGGCAAATGCATTAGCACTTAGAGCACTTAGAGCATCTCTCAATGAACATCTTTTACCCGTGTTTAATCGTTATGACTCGGCTTTTGCAGTTTGGAGCTTATTGACGTCTCCCGAGCTTTCAAGGATTATCAACAAGATGAGGAGATCTAAGAGAGAAAAGTCCGAAGAGCATTACTTCATGGTCCAAGGGAATAACTCCCTTGAGGTACAATCGGACACTCAATTAGATGATAGCTCTAGTTCCTATTGCCATGGTTGTTTTGAAGTTCAAACTTTAAATTTGGAACTTGCTCAAAAGCTTGAAAATTTCTTGGAAAAACACAATCTTTTAAAAGAGGACAACCTTGTTTTGAAAAATGAATTAAAGGATTTGTGTTCGAATTTTAAATTGATTTTGCAAGAAAAGGAAGAGATTGCAAGTGAACGTGACTCACTTAAATCTCAACTAGACCTTGCCCTTAATGAGATTGAAGGTTTGAAAAGCAAAAATGATTGTGATGATGTTGTGAAGCACAATGAGATTTTATCTTCAAAATTGAATTTTACCTTTAAAGATAACCTTATTTTGAAAAATAAAATTGATTCAATTACAAAAGAGTTGGACTTGGTTTTAAAGAAAAATGAATCTTTGAAAATTGATATTGATTCTCATGTGTGCCATGCTAGTATAGCTTCTTCTTCTTGCACACCTATTGCATGCTCCACTTTGTCTTCCACTATTAAAAATGATATAAATGTTTTGAAGAAAAGTGTTGAATGTTTGGGCTCCACTTTGAGCCAATGCACATTGAATCATTCACGTTTGGAAACCTTGGTTCGCAAGAAACAAGGTCCATCTTTGCATGCACACCCTACACGGCATACACATGCTTTCCACGGACACAAACATGACATGTATGCTCATGTGTACACATGTACACATTGTGGCCGAAAAGGCCATCTTGCTAGATTTTGTTATGATCGTATTTATCATGAAAATTTAGCAACTAATCTTGTTTGGGTTAGAAAGGATACTAACCCCCATGGACCCAAAAGGAAATGGGTACCAAAGACCACCTCTATACTTTTTGATGTAGGTGGGAGCTCTCGCATCACGTGAGAGTATTGGTGCCTTGAGGTGGATGCGTTCTAAGCTTAAAAGAGAAACATTTGGATGCTTCACTCTCAAGGGGATTTGGTGGGAGGACCACCGTGGTTTGGAGAACTAGAGATGCACCTTCATCGGTTTTGGTATCATTCTCTAACTCCCGTTTTTAATTGCATGCTTTTCATGTTCATCATTCTATAGCATGTCTTGGTTTATTGATTATTATGTTCATGTCATGTTGATTAGACTAGTGATGTACATGTTTAGTTACTTGAGACACCCATGTTTTATTTGAATCTTATTTTTGTGTTCTCACCTTGTTTAGTACTATCATGTATGCCTAGATCTAATGTACATGCATATACATAATGATCATATGGATGTTTATGATGTTTTGTTTTTGATGACTCATGTTTTGTTTAGTATGTTGAATGCCATGTTTATTAGACCTTAACATACATGTATAGCTTTTGAGATCACCCATGTTTAGTATGGACCCATATTTTGTGTTCTCTTTATGTTTTAGCTATCATGTTAATCATAGATCTAATGCACATGTCATCGTCATGCTAATCATATGGTTGACTATGATTTTTTATTTTAATAATTCATGTTTTTGATTATTATGATCATTTTTATGATTTTCATGTTGATCTATGTGTCGTTTTATACTTCATGATTTGAATATATGTTTAGATGTTAGTTTTCATGAAAACTAGGATTTATACTTGTACATAGAATGGGCAACAAGTAAATCTTTTTATGTTTGTGCTTGAATGCCTATTTGTACCCATTAGATATGCTAGTATAGTCTAGTTTTGATGATTCATGCATTCTAACTTGTATTCCTCAATTTGGATAAGTTTTCATGATCATATGTTTTAACTTCATGTATATGTCTATCTTATCCAAACTATTGATTATACATGTACATCCTTGAGCCACGTGCCTTCATGCATATACTTTTGTGGACTCATTGTGTTTAGGATATGTATGTATACTTTAGATTGTACATGACATACATATGCCTTGAAGTTTAAATCGTTTGGATGAATTTCATGTTTGCTAAGTGATTTCACATGTATGATGAATCTCATATTTTTTAAGATGTTTTCAATTGGTGATTTCACATGAATTTCATGTTTTTAATATTGAGCTTGATTGTCCATTTCCATGTTGATATGTTTCTCACAACACTTGTACACTCACCTTATTTAATGTTTTCTCATGACTTAGTTTTCATGAATACAAATTATGCTATATGGATTTTGAGTGTTTTAGTGCCATGTGGTTTACATGTGTCTTCATGAAAAATATTTTTGTTATTCCTTGTTTGAAGGATCTCGTACTAGTTGATTCATATAACTAGTGGTGATATTCTTCCTTGGTAGTAGTTTTCAAACATACTATATTTGTAAACCTATTTTTGAAAACCCCTACCATCAAGGGTGGTTGGATGGGAGATCATGCTCATGTATGCTTTATAGTGAAAATCATAGTAAACTTGAACATGAAATGGGTGGTAGGAATATGATGTATACACTTGATCTTATTGTTGTTTAAATTGGTATCATTGAATTCTTTCAATTGGTATCAATCTTAACCTTTCTTGTATACTCATATATTTGTATGTATGTATGCTTAGATTTCAAAGAATATCAATTTCAATTGGTATCTAATTTTCATACATATATATGTTTTATTTGTGCTTATTATATCCCTATATCTTTAAGCACAACATTTTGTTTATGATAAGCTTGAGCTTCAACTTTCTTTCAATTGATTTAGTTTTCAATTGGTATCTTAATTCGAGCCTTATCATAGTTTTCTTTGGTATTTCATAAAGGGGGAGAAAATCTTGTATTTCATCTTTCAATTGGTATTTAGTATTCCACTCCCTTACTTTATGATAGTGAACAATAATTTCAATTGGTATTAAGATCTATGTTTAATTTCAATTGATATCAAGATTGTTTATTTACAATTGGTATGTTGTTTACTTACTTATCAATTGGCATCAAGATTTTTGTTTTTCATTGGTATAGTTTCATTTTTAATTGGTATCAAAATGCACTTCATTGACACATTTTTAATTGGTATCATGTTTGAGTTTAGACAAAAAGGGGGAGAGCATCCCTTGATTGACTCCTTGTTTTGAATATAAAAAGAATATGTTTTTATTAGTTTTGTAAATAAGGGGAAAGAAGAATTTCTTTTAATCGGTATATGTTTTTTTATCAGTTTTGTTTTTAACCCTTTTGTTGATGATTGACAAAAAGGCGGAGAAGAATTTGAGTTTATATGCATGTTTATATGCATGTTTTTATGCATGTTTTATGTGTTTTTATATTAAGTTCAATTGGTATCAAAAACATTATTTAAAGAACACGTTTAGTTTTGGTATCAAGAGCTTGTGAAAGAGATCATTAGTTTTGTTTTGCATATATTGAGTTTTGAGTTTAATTGGTATCTAGAGTATGTTTATTTGTTTAGTTTAATTGGTATCAAGAGCATTTTATTTGTTTTTGCTAATTGGTAGCTAGAACATGTTTATTTGTTTTTGAAAATGTTATTGGTATCTTCCATTGGTTTCTAGAGCCATTTATTGTATTATGCATTTCTATGCATGTTTCATGTTTCATAATTTCATTGGTATCTAGAGACATTTATTAGTTGTTTATCCTATACATGAGTTAAGGGGGAGCTTCTTTGAAGCTTAACTTTAATCCATGCATATATAACTCCATGAGTTTTGTCATCATCAAAAAGGGGAGATTGTTGGCCCAAAGGCCTTCCACTCTAGTTTTGATGATGATTAACTCATGTAGTTATGTGTACTAATTATCTTGTGATGTTTAAGTTTCAGATCATTAATCAAGATATTAGTTGGTGAAAGCTTCCACACATCTTTCACATGTTGATTCAAGAGCCCGAGTGTCAAAGATCATATATAGCACTTGCTCGGTGGATCAAAGAGTTTTGGATCGAGTCGGCTTGGAGTTTGCGCTCTACAAGAAGACATCGGTACCATAGTTTAGTTTTGAGTTTAGATCCTTATTGTAAAGATTAGAATAGTATGATATGCTCAAGTTCACAACACACACGTTTCATGTTTTGGTTTTCGATTTTTGGTTTAACCGATCTTGGTTTGCATGAATAGATTTTATATCAAAACAAGTTTACATGGTTTAATGTATATTAGATTTGTTCTATATACATGCATGCTTCAACTCTTAGACAAACTTACTTTGATATACATATTTCATGTGTTTTAGGTTTTGTGTTTCAACAAAACTTATTTTTGGAATTAAAGAAAAAAACTATGATATATATATGTTTCATGTATATTGGATTTCTATCCATATGCATCATGCTTCAAAGTGTTTAAATATCATTTTTTTGTATTTGGAAGAGTTTTGGACAAAATGTATTTTCTATTCAAAAATCTAAGTTTTAGAAAATACAGTTTTTGGTTTTTGGTAAAAATGATAAGACACAAAAATAGTTCATATTGATTGATATTTGAGCTAAACTTTTTACCACATGTTTATATATCAATGCAAATTGATAAGACTATTTTTGGTGATTTTTAGGAGTGTTAAAAGATTTTTCAAAATATTTTTAAACTAATTTTCTGATCCAGTTTTCTGTTCCAGACTTCAATCAGTCGACTTATTCTCTGAACAAGTCGACTTGACCTGAAGTCGGTCGACCGGGTCGGTCGACCGACGTGCACAAATCTGTGCACGTTTGGCAGACAGGGACGGTCGACCGTCACGGTCGACCGGGATGAGAGCAGAGCTCTCTGTTTGTTTGGGTCGACCGGGGCGGTCGACCGTTAGCTGCCAACGGGCAGAATTTGACCGTTGGACGGTCGACCGGACCGGTCGACCGGCAGTGCATTTCTGCTGCCAACGGCTATATTTTTCTGGAGTCTATAAATACCCCATTTGTGAGAGTTTTTCTCTAAGATTTTTGGTGCGAATTTTTCCATACTCTCTGGTGTTTTTACTGAAAACAAAAGAAGTTTTTGAGCTCTATTTGAACAACATATTTGGTGTTTTTGCTAGGGTTTGGAAATTCAAAGAAAAGGGTTTTTGGAAAAAGATTTAGCTTGAACTTTCTCATCTTGTTTTCTACCATTTCCCAAGGATTTTCTTTGTGATTTTGATTTCCATTCCATTGGTTTTCTCCACACTTGAGCAACATCTACTATCTCATTCTATAGGACATTTGTGTGGGAGAAGAAATTGTTTGTGGTTGCTTGTTGAACCACCAAGTTGTAAAACCCAATCTTTATTTGGCTTTGTGCCTTGGGTTGTATCCCTCAAGTTGTGAGGTGATCCTTGTGTTTGCTTTGTGCTAATCCCTCAAGTTGTGAGGTGATTGTTTTGTTGGATTGGAGCTTGCCTCAAGGAGGAGGTTGTGGTTGTAAAGAGAGGAGTTGGGTACTCCTTGTGAGAGTTCTTTGTGGACTAGCTAGTGGATTAGAAATCCTTCGTGTGTCGAAGGCGGGGATGTAGAGCTGGGTGCTCGAACCTCGAAACATATCTTGTTGTTTGCGCTTGATCCATTGACTCTCTCTATCTCTCTCTTTACTTTGTGCCTTGCAATTATTTATATTGTGCATTCATATTTGCTTGGCTTGGTTGTGTGTGCATCATTTGTTGATCACACTTGAGTGTATTGCAATTAAGTTTTTAAATTCCGCATTTAGTTCATAGATTAGCCATATCACCTATTCACCCCCCCCCTCTAGGTGAATTTTCAAGTAGTACACTGGCAAAGACAGTTGGCGATTTCTCTTGGTTCAACAGTACATCAACAACTGGCTCAGAGCACTGATGAGGTCTGGACTGCGTATCTAGATACTCACGATAATCATCTCTGGTGGCTTCAAAGAGTTTTACAGTACACTCACGAAGACCAAGATCCAGACAAGACCAAGCTCCAGGTATCTCAAAAGAATGCCAGTCCAGTCTTGAGAGCTTGCTGCTAAAAGAAAAATCCAAAATGTTTCAAAACCCGTCCCAGTCAATCGCGAAATTTCAAAAACTTTGGAGGGGGTTCTGTAGACTGTCTAAAAATCATTGAAGACAAGTCGTCAGATAACATAGTCCATACTTCATACACAAGGATGATTAAAGCCATTGATGCAGTATCAAGACGCAGAGTTCAAAGCCCACGTCTCAGCATCAGTGCAAAGCTAAGATGCGAGGCCCGTGTCTCAACATCACTGCAGTTCCAAAACGTAGGGCTCGACGCATGCATTTTAACACTACAGCAGTGCCCAAACACGGAGCTCGAGGCCACGTCCAGCATCATCTCAACGGCTAAACGCAGAACTCAAGCCCGCGTTTCAACTATAAATGAGCCTTGCATCTCAGTTATAACTACCCTCATTACTGAGTCAATTACTGCTCACATAATGAGAGGAGTTAACCCCCATTATGGAGGACTTTTAGGGACAGTTTTACCCCTAGAACCCCTATAAATAGCTAAAGATGCTATTGAAAAGGGGTTGGATTTTCAGCTAAGGAATATTGGCTTTACAAAGAGTTCAATTCTTCTAACAAACTTGCTGAGTTCAAGTTTTGCCTAAATCTCGATAGGAGCTATGCTACTTCATCAGTGATCCATGAAGAAAAGTTCCAGGGGAGGTTGAAGTTCACTCGGTCAATGGAAACAAGATTCACTTTTCACCACTATGCAAATAACTCAGCATTAAACAAAGATGAGATTTGAGCTTGAACATCTCCTCTCTCTTGTAATTGGATTTTGAGTTATTGTAATCTTTCATTGATTCAAGGAAAACTTTGCAATATTTTCAATGTTCTGACACGAACAATATATAGATGTCATTTATTTTTGTGTGGATTATCATCAAGTGTTGTGCAAATATTTTACCTTTGATACCGATGTGTAATATGATCTTGGTTTTGAATTACTGAAATAAAGATTTTCAGATTTACGCTGATTACATTAATTGAGTATTGATGATCTTATTGACGTTGAAAAATAGATGTAGAGATAATCGAGATTTCATATTGATCGAGAATGTTATACTCTTTAGTTATGATCGTGATCATAGTTGGATAAGTCTGATCTTGAGGATGTTCATTCTTCATTTGTAATTTTAGTACCTGTTAACCTAATTGGTCTCGAGGATATATCATGTGCTTCATATTTGGTTATGATTACATCAGCTATTTAGTTATAGAGATAGAGTTATTGTGGGAGTGAATTCTTTGATATCGGTGATTATATATTATTAGAGATTTGTTTCAGTTATCAGTGTTTAGTGCACCATTGTGATTAGTGACTTTATATCTCTATTATTCAGATATCAGTTATTAGTTACCAGTTATCAGTTGTTAATATTAATTTTAAGTTATTAAGTTATCAGCTATTATTGACATCATCAGTTGTTGGAGATATCCGGTAACTAATTCATTTTATTAATAACTTATATTGTTGCTTGCTAATAAAAAAACACCATAACCTAGGAAAAAGAGGTAATTGCCTGATAATGCATGTCATGTATTTTAGAAGGACTTAGGATGGTTAACCAAGTTTAGGTTCCACCGTGGGGAACCAAGGTGAGTACTAGCTACCTAGTTATTCGGTTATTCAGTTCTCAGTTATTAGGGCTATGCCCGGACAATGGCACCATACCAGTTATTCTTTTTGTGGGGCAGTGGTTTTTAGTTATTAGGGCCTTGCGGTCCACCCTGGTTCAGTGCCAGGATGTTAGACCGTGGTACCGGGTATGCACGATACCCTTTCAAAACACATGCACTATATTGGCAGGTAGTAACAATAATGATAACATTGTTTGTTATGTGGGAAAATGGTTGTGATATGGGATGCAACTAAGTACCACATTTGTTAGGTTAATAATAACTAACCAAAGTAGAAACATGCTAGGTTACACACATCTTTGACATCAGTTGTTCATTTTACAGTTATGAGTTACCTCTTATTTACTGTTTTATTCAGGACATTCTTTATTTTGTGTTTTTATATTAGTATATTGATATGTACCCACTGTTTATATGTACGAGCACTCTCCCGTCTTTTTTACACCCTTAGTGGATCGCTTTCTGACGATCATGGATTTTTACATCCAGATATTAGATGTTTTATTTGAAAATACACCTAGAGGGGGGGTGAATAGGTGTAAAGTTAATCAAATGCAAATTCTAAACAATTTATAATGTATGATGCAAACCGATCACTTAAAACAAGAAATGATGCCGGATTCCCTGTGAAGGCTCTGAACTTCTCCTCGTTATTCCTCCAGATAAAAGTTGAGATGCTCAATTGCTTTCATATTGAGATGAGTAATGATCGACAAATTGAATGAATAAAAACCAAGTAAATACAATAGAGACAATAAGGCAATCGCAAACAAGAAAAATTTATTTTGAAGTTTGAGCCACTGCTCTATGTCTCCGCCTTCACCAATATGAAGGATTTCACTACCACTAATGGATATTCCTGAAAGGAACCTTACAATAAGAAATTAAAATCACTTGGAGTAGAAATAACTCCTAACTCAATCCTCTACACAAGAGGTAGCACAAAGCCAATTGAGATTACAAGCTCTTGATGATCAAGAGATCAAAAACACTCTCTTACAAACTCTCTTACAAATCTCTATAGAGTAAAAAATAGATTTGAAGCTCAAGGATGTATGTGAGAGTAGAAATCAAAATAGGGAGAATATAAGAGCAGAAAACTCAATTTAAAACTTTGGAATTTAAAACACAAAAGAAAAACTTTGAAAATTTTCACTTTGAAAGCAAACTTGATTTTCAAAAGAATTTGTTGTGTTTTAAATCTATTCCCAACAACTCTTTATATAGTCTATAGAAAAACATATTTAGAATTGTTTACCAGGTCATAAGAGGAAAATTTTGACCCTCAGAATTCAAATCACCATGTTTTAAGAAACATGTTAAAAATCAGAAATTGAAATCAGGTCGTTACTGCCTTTCTGGCAGTCTGTTGGTCAAACACCCAGTCGACCAGCCTTTTTAAAAAATATGACCGTTGCCTTCCAGTTGACCGATCGGTCGACTGTTTTTAGCCGAGACCAAGGTCATTACAGTCAGTCGATATGTCAGTCGATCGCAGGGGACAGCGGGCGATCGCAGGGGATAGCGATCGACCGTGACTGTGCACCAACACGCACACCCCTCTTCTAGAGGTTCGATCAACTGAGCGGTCGCCCGATCTGGCCTGTTATAGGAACGGTCGACTGCCCGGTTGACCGACCTAAGCCAAAACCAGTACTAATGTCTGTTTTGAAAACAAAGAAAATTTTATAAATGATGTTGTGAGGGTTTTGAAAAGGGGGAAAACGTGTATAGCAAGGAGATACAAGTTCTAGACTACAATAAAAATATTTGAGAAAATGTAGAACATGTATCAAAACTAAACATATCAAGACACCAATACAAAATAAACTGTACTTTCAAAAATGTGCATTTTTGTGTGTGTATATTTTTGAGCGTCAAATCTATATTCTACACTTTAACAAACTAAATTTTTACAAGTTTCTAAGTGACTACAAGAATCTTCAAGAGGGCTTCTCTAATAGCGACGTTGAGTGCTTTAAGTTTCAAACCTGTACTTGAGTACCCTTGAGCCATCAACGCCTTCTGTTAGGGGAAGAAACCTATTAGATCTTTTTAAACCCTGAAACATACTTAAAACACTTGAACTTGTAACCGGTGATTGTAACCTTTGGGCCAATAATCTCTCCCTTTTTGATGATGACAAAACATATGAACTATTTAAAAGATATGAAAAGAAAGAGCTTTGAGAAAGCTCTCCCTCAAGTTATGCTTATATATCAAGCACAAGATATCAAAATGACTATAACAATTAAAAGTCAACATGTCATATGAATGCATATATGAAAGTTTGTAATAAAATGCATAAAATGCCATTGCATATGAGAATAAACAAACAAAGACTAAAAAACAATAAATACTTGATAATATCGATAAATGTCAATCAATAAATACCAATAAATACTTAATACTTCTCCCCCTTTTTGTCATGCATCAAAAAGGGTAAGCAAAAAAAAAAGAATTTAAAACAAACACAAATTTTAAAATAATGAAAAACTCATGAATCTATAAAACAAACATTTAGTTCACCACAAATGAAAGAAAATCGTTTAAAATCAAATGGCTTAGTAAAAATGTCTGCTAGTTGAAAATCAGTTAAAAAATAATCAATTTCAATATCTCATTTCCCATAGTGATCTCTAAGAAAGTGATACCGAATTTCTATATGCTTGATCTTACTATGTTGATTGCATTTTAGTCATATAAATAGTACTAGTATTATCACAAAATATTTTAATATGATCATAATATAAATCATAGGTATGGAGAGTATGTTTCATCCAAAGGACTTGTGCACAACAAGCCCCGACCGCAACATACTCCGCCTCGATAGTTGGGGGCTACAAAATTTTATTTCTTGGAAGACCATAAAACAAGATTATTTCCTAAAAATTGACAAGTTTCACTTGTGCTTTTCCTATCCACTCTACAACCAGCATAGTCAGCATCCAAAAAACTCGTCATAGAAAATTATCTGGTCATCAGATACCACAAGCCCATTCCAATAGTGCCCTTAAGATATCTAATAATGTGTTTTACCGCAATCAAGTGGGACTCTTTAGGACAAGATTAAAATCTAGCACATAGACACACACTAAATATAATATCCGACTTACTAGCTGTTAAAAAAAGCAAACTATCAATCAGCTCCAATAGAGTTTAGAGTCAACATTTATACCTTGTTCATCCTTGTCAAGTTTTATTGTGGTAGCCATGACTTTGCACGTTCAAGCCCAAATTTCTTGATGAGTTCCCTTCTGCTTGGCTTGATTAATAAAAATTTCATCACTCCTTTGCTTGATTTGGACTCCAAGGAAGTAGTTCAGCTCGCCTATCAAAGACATCTCAAACTCATTCTTCATGTATGATTCAAATCTTTATAAGGCTTTGCATTAGTAGATCCAAATATAATATCATCAATATAAATTTGAACAATTAGGATATAACCATCTACATGCTTTGTAAACAACATGGTATTTATTTTACCTTTTACAGAACCATTTGAAATATGAAAAGTTAAAAGTCTTTCATACCAAATTCTTGAAGCTTGTTTTAAACCATATAAAGTTTTGTCTAATTTGAAAACAAAATCCAGAAGTGTAAGATCAGCAAACCCGGGGGGTTGTCCAACATACACTTTCTTTTCAATAAAACCATTTAAAAATGCGCTTTTGACATTCATTTGAAATTTTTTGAAATCCTTAAAAGAATCAAAAGCAAGTGTAATCTGTATGGCTTCAAGCCGTGCTATGGGTGCAAAGATTTTCTCAAAATCGATACCTTCAATTTGGGTGTAACCTTGGGCCACTAACCTAGCTTTGCTCCTAACAACATTACCCGACTCATCCAACTTGTTCCTAAAAATCTATTTAGTACCAATGGTTGGTCTATCATGGGGTCTAGGAGTAAGGCGCCAAAACCTGAATGCACTCAAATTGATTGAGTTCTTCTTACATAGCAAGCAACCAATATGAGTTGCCCTCAGCTTCGAGGATATTCTTTGGTTCTATATGAGAAATAAAAGCAAAATGGCCACAAAAATCATGGAGTTTAGAGAGAGTAGTTACCCCCTTTAATACATCACCTATGATGATTTCCTTAGGATGACTTGTAGCATATCTCCAATCTTTTAAAAGTGGTTGTGTTTGTGCCACTTCAACCTCTTGAACTTCACCTTGTTCATCAAGCTTTGGTTTATCTTCTTGAATGGGTGAGTCCTTCAAGGCTATTTTCTCCATGTCTTCACCTAAATAATCAATCTCTACAACATTCTTAATAAAAGCATTAGATTTTTCAAACTTAACATGTATAGATTCTTCAATGATCAAAGTAGATTTATTGAAGATTCTATAAGCCTTACTAGTGTTAGAATAACTAACAAAAATAGCCTCAAAGTTTTTGCATCAAATTTTTTCTTTTATGTTAAATACAAAACATTTACATCTAAAAACTCTAAAGTAAGAAACATTAGGCTTTTTCAAATAGTAAATTTTAAATAAAGTTTTGGAAGAATTTTTACAAAGATAAATCCTATTTGAGGTATAACATGAAGTGTTTACGGCCTCGGCCTATAAATATTGAGGGAGTCCGTATTCACTAATCATTATCCTAGCCATTTCTTGAAGAGTACGATTCTTCCTTTCAACTACTCCATTTTGTTGTGGAGTTCTAGGACAATATAGTTCATGCTAGTTCCATTTTTTCATAAAAAGTAATAAAAGAATGGTTAATAAATTCACCACCTCTATCACTTCTTATGTGCAAAATCGAAAACCTTTTCTTTCCCTTTTTCTAAAAATATGAAAATGTGAAAAGGCTTGATCTTTATGTTCCTAAAAGAAAACACATGTAAAACGAGAAAAATCATCAACAAAAACAAAAACAAAATGGTTTCATTCAAACTCTTAATTTTAGTTGGCCCAAACAAATCCATGTGGATTAACTCTAATGGCCTTGATGTCAGATATCCTTGATTGTTTTGAAAGAGGATTTGATTTGTTTCCTAAGTTGGCACACATCACAAATGCGGTCCTTTTCATCAAGTAAGAAATACCTTCATCACTTTCTTAGTGTTAATTCTGGATAAATGGTCAAAAGAGACATGACCTAATCTTCTATGCCATAACCAAGAATCCTCATTCAAAGCATTTAAGCAAATAGCATTGCAATGTAACTTGGACATATCAGTCATGTATACATTATTTTCACAAAAACCGGAAAGAATGCATGTATTTGTTTTACTACCTAAAACATTGCAAGATAAATCATTAAAAATAACATTAAAACTACTATCACAAAGTTGACTAATACTCAAGAAGTTATGTTTGAGACCATCAACTAAAATAATATTTTCAATCAGTGGAGATGAGCCAATTTTAATATTACCTATACCGATAATCTTGCCTTTTGAGTCATTTCTGAAGGTGACGGTGCCACCTTCATGGTACCTTAATTGGATTGCAAATTTATTGATATCTCAAGTCATGTTCCTTAAGCAACCGCTATCAAGATACCACCGCTCCCTGCATCTTGGAGCCTTGGTGTGTACCTATATCAAAAAAAGTGTCATTGATTTTGGTACCCATATTTTCTTAGGTCCTATAATGTTTGTTCTTTTAATCCAAACATGAATGTTAGAAGTATATATGCGATCAAAACAAAATTTAGCTAAGTGGCCCTTTCTGCCACAATAAGTGCATGAATAAACTTTATATGATGAGTATGTGGAGAATGAGCATGCTTATGTATATGAATATGTTGTGATTTAGAAGTGTGAGCATATATAGCATGAACATGTTTCTTTGAAGCATTTTTCTTAGAAAATAATGCCTCTAATCTTATTTTTTCAAACTCACATTTCTTTAAAATATTGCCCAAAGTGTTAATTTTTGTTTTTAAAGCAGAAATTTCATTTTCATCAATCATCGAAAATTTTGCTTTGCATGAAATTTGTGTGCTTCAAAATAATTTTGTGTAGATAAGAGTGTAGAAGATAAAGCATCTTTTACTTTAGAAAGAGTGATAATTTTATTTTGATGAGTTTCATTTTTCTTTTTTTTTTAGGTATTTCTTCTTTAAAATATTATAATTATTTGAAAGTTCTTCAAATGCCTCACCTAATTCATCCATAGTTAATTCACAATCATCTAAGGATGGTTCAGATGTTACCTCACGTGTGTTGTCATTCACCAAGAAATACACATTGGCCGTGTCTACCTCTTCATTGGATTTACTCTCTAAATCCCATTGTTGCTTTGAGAGCTTTCATCTTGTAGGGCTTCTTTGAGATAGATGGCTTACCTATATTCTCAGGGCAATTTGTAACAATGTGTCCCGGTTTACAGCAATTGAAGCAAATGATTTTCTTGTCTTTTTTCGCTTACCATCATCTTCTATTATTGAACTTGAACTTGTTGTACATCCTTCTTACATTTTTCACTAGGAGGGAAAGCTCTTTATCATCTTCTTCTTCATCATCATCATCGATGGAGTAGACTTGAAAGCAATCATCTTTTTTTTTGGGCACTATTCTTCTCTAGCCTTCCTCTCCATCTCTTGAGTCTTAAATTTGTCGATAAGACTTATGAGCTTCATTTCTTCCTTGTCATTAAGCTCTTTTAGAGTTGTAGCATTGACCTCCCATGATGGTGGTAGAGCATAAATTACCTTCCTCACCTTTTGGTCATTGTTTATAGCGTCACCTAGAGAAGTAAGACCATTAGTGATTTTAGTAAACTTGGTGACCATATCATCAATAGAATTATTTTCATGCATGGTGAAATTCTCATATTGGGAACACAAGAGATTAATTTTAGCCCTCTTGACTTGTGATGTTCCCTCATGAGTAGCCACTAAGTGTGACCAAATCTCATAGGCGGATTTGCAATAAATGACCCTAGCTATGTCGTCATCGTACAAGGCTTGAAGAAATGCATAGTGTGCTTTTGTACTGGCATTAAATTTCTTGGTGGCAATGTCGGACCAAGTGTCCTCATCACCAATGGGCACACAAAAGGGTTTAGTCACCGCCTTTGCAATCCAGCTTCCTAGGGATTGCAAAAATATGGTCATCTTAACCTTCCATATTGGAAAGTTAAGGCCATCAAACCTAGGAGGGGTCTTAATACCTTCGACCATCTTTACTATAGTGGATGAGAAAGAAATTGTTAACAAACTGATTAGCAAATAGAATCTCTCTAAGGTGATTAAGCCAAACTCTAGAAACCAAGGCTTTGATACCAATTAAAAATACATCTAGAGGGGGGGTGAATAGGTGTAAAGCTAATCAAATGCAAATTCTAATAATTTATAATGTATGATGCAAATCGCTCACTCAAAACAAGAAATGAAGCCGGATTCCCCGTGAAGGGCTCTGAACTTCTCCGCATGATTCCTCTAGATAAGAGTTGAGGTGCCCAATTCTTTCTTGTTAAGATGAGTAATGATCGACAAAATGAATGAACAAAAACCATGTAAATGAAATGCAGACAATAAGGCAATCACAAATAAGAAAGTTTTGTTTTGAGGTTCGAGCCACTGCTCTACATCCCCGCCTTCACCACTTTGAAGGATTTCACTATCTACTAACGGATCTTCCTCAAAGGGACCTTATAACAAGGAATTACAACCACTTGGAGTACACAACACCCAACTCAATTCTCTACACAAGAGGTAGCACAAAGCCAATTGAGATTACAAGTTCTTGGTGATCAAGAGATTACAAACACTCTCTTACAACTCTCTTACAAATTCCAATAGGGTAAAAAGCAGATTTGAAGCTCAAGAATGTATGTGAGAGAAGAAATCAAAATAGAGAGATATAAGAATAGAAAACTCAGTTTAAAACTTTGAAATTTAAAAGCACAAAAGAATAACTTTAAAAATTTTCACTTAGAAAACAAACTTGATTTTCAAGGGAATTTGTTGTGTTTTAAATCTAATCCTAGTGACCTTTATATAGGCTATAGAAAAACATATTTAGAATTGTTTACAAGGTCATAAGGGGAAAATTTTGGCCCTCAGAATTCAAATCACCACATTTTAAAAAATATGTTAAAATTAGAATTTAAAATCTGGCTGTTACTGCCTTTCTGGCAGTCTGTCGTTTGACCGCCCAGTCGACCGGCCTATTTTAAAAGATATGACTGATTAGGGCAGAATCAGCACTTGGAAACGTGCGTTTTGAAAATCAATGTAAAAGCTTGTGTTTGCTAATGTTCCCTTGATACTTCCGTTATATCATTGGTTCAACGGGTTGAATCCACAGGGACAGGAAGCGATAGAAATATTAACTGTCCTTGTTCACGTCAGATGTTAACAAATTCTTCTTTGTTAAAGAATAAGAAAAGAAAAAGAAAATAGAAATGAATAGAAAATGTGATTTGGAAAACAAAATGAAAAAGATGAACTTTGTGGTGAAGAAGGTGAAAACAAAGGTGAACAAAGAAGGTGGTGAAAACATCGATAAGAAAATGAAAAAAAAGTTTTGGAAATAGTTTTTAAGACAAAGTAAAAAGAAAGAGGAAAATGATGAAAGAAAACTCATGGCTACTAACTACTAAATGCTCCACTAATCATGCTAACTCTTAGTGATAGTTACCTCACATGGATCCTTAGCCATCACTAATCCTTGGCTTTAAGAAGCAATGCAAAGCATGGCAGATAAGATGGTTCCTCACATACAAAACTTGCATCAAGAGCAAGCTAATACAAATCTTAAGTCATCAAAACTATTAGAAGCAAAGAGAGAGTTATCTTGGTTAGCAAGCTAGCATGTTAGATGTTAGAATCCATCATCATGAGCGATTAATGGCTCTTGCAAGAGCAAGGCCTTGTAGATGCTATTAGATTCATGTGGATTATTAAGAAGAGGTTAGATTATTAGTGGTTAGTAGTCAGATTACCATAAAATAAAAGTTAGCTGGTCATGTTAGAGGTTAGAGAAGAAACCATTGAAGAAAGGAGGAAGATTACATAGATTGTCACCATCTCTTTCATCAATCTCTCTCTTTCTCTCTCGAATCTCTTTGCCTTAATACATGAATCTAAAAGAAAATAAAAATACAAAAGAAAAGAAAAGAAAGAAGAACACCTACACTACACTAAACTAAAACAAGAAAAACCTAGCCTACTCGCTGATCTGCTTGCGTCTCAGGTCTCTGCAGGACTTTATATAAGCAAAAGGAGGTTCTAAAAGACGAGACGAGGCCACACGTTGAAAATCGACGGGTGGCTCGCCAAGATAGCCGCGAAAACACGGCCATAGCGACGTTTCTGTGGCATACCAGGGACTTAGGTCCCTAGTTTTGGTGAGCAGTTTCGTCTCGCATCGAGGACCTTTCAGATATTCTTGGATTCAGGTATTTACATCCGAATTTTTGTCAGACACGCGCCAACGTCTAGTTTCAATGTAGCTTCTAAAAGCTCTCTAGCTTGGCTTTCAAGAAATTCAGATTTAATTACCCTAAATTAGTTTAATTAAGCTCTTTTACACTTTTGCCCTTAGACTCTTGATTATCTGCAAAATAGACTAAAACACGAGTGAGAAGCGTCATTTTATTTATAAATTGGTAGGAAAATACGATATAAAAATGTAAAATTGTAGACTAATCATACCCCCACACTTATCTTTTGCTCGTCCTGAGCAGAAAAAGAAAAACTATACTACAAATGTTATTACACCACTTTTGCAGGTGACGCAATTACACTAAGCGTGTGCAACCGTTAAACCTCTAGGTTACCCCTAGAGAAGGAGTTTTGTCTCCTGAGAATTTTCAGTGGATTGCAGCCATAAAATCCATAAAGAAAGAAAATAAATGTTAGTGTTTTGAAAACATATTTTGAAAGAGAGACGAGTTTTCAAAATATTTTTGCAAAAATTTAAGCGATCTAAGATCATAAGTCCACCAAAAATTATTATCCCTTAAACTTAATCTATATGCATGATCTTATCTTCAATTAAGGTAAGAATTCAAAATTGGATTGAATATTTTATCCTTCATAAAACCTAGATAATATATACTTTATGATATTGAAGATTTCAGGATTTCAACTCTAACCATCAAGCCAATTATATATATATATATATTTTTTCTTTTTTTCTTCCCTTAGTTTTCTTAGCCTTTCTAGTTTACTAGGGTAGTGAGCCTTTAACCGATGACTCTAGACCAGATGACCTTAGGGAACTAGATAAGAAAACATCCCTCGAATTTAACGACTCGAGTAAACAAGGCCACAAAACTAAGAGGGATTATTTATTTCTTATGACCACCTTTAGGCGTAAATAATCATGCTTCTTGAGGCATAATTATCCAGCTTTATAAGTGGTTTTTTTTCCTTCATATATACCGTATATTTTTTTTCGTTTTATGGCACTTTAGATCTTTGTTTCCATCCTAAAAATGTGTAAGTGTGAAGTGCATACTCTCTAAGGCAAAAAATTCAAGATAAAATTATCTCTCCAATCTCTCTAACTTTACCTATAATTTTAAATAAGATCCATTATTTCAACTAAGTTTAAGATGTCATAATTAAAGTTCTCTTAATTTCTAAGATCATCTTAATTTTCTTAAAAATAGATCAAAACTTTGTCTCTTGTATCAAAACGTTTCTTTTTAAAGAAAGAAAAAACTCTATACAAAAGAAAAAATTCTAAGAATCTCCTAAAAGAAGGGAAAAAGAAAGAAATTCTAAAACTCTATATTAGGAAACCCTCCCCCACACTTATCTCATACATTGTCCTCAATGCATCGTGAATGTATGTATGCATGAAACAGATGGAGAGGGAAAGAAAAAATACCTCAAGGTGGTGGTTCCGGTGGTCGTCTGATTGGTCCATGAAATGCCGCCCAATCCAATTTGCGTGGAGTTCGGAGGAACCCACCAGAGAGCTCTATAACACAACCCACTAAAATGATGTATATATGAATGATTTTTATTATGAATTTTATCCCATCTAATTTTCAAAATTTCAAAATAATTTCAGAGTCAATTTTATCAACACTTTTGTCCAAAATGGAGTATGAAAAGATGGAATGTTAGATTTGGCTTTAGAAAGTATAGGAACTAATACTGACTCAGGAATTTGACTTAAGTCAAGTAAAGATTCAGGAGTCAAAATTGGTTCAGGAATTGGCTCCAAATCAAGAAGTTAAAATTCAAGTCCACATTTTTTTCTTCAAATGGTTGTTCTAGAAAGAGAGTATAGGAATCTTGGTTTTGAAAAAATTGTGAAGATTGTGAGTCTAATAAGTTTTGAGATTGTCGCTCGGACTCACGCAAGAGTTCCTCAGTTAATTCCAAGATGGATGGTATATCATTTTCAATGTGGGACTGAGCAAGACTCTTGAAAATATTGTGGAATTGGGGAGGCCAATATTTTCTAAAATTATCGCTCGACCTCTTGCATGTTGACTTCTATACTCTTTTCTAACTCAGATTTTTCATCTATGCATGGTTCTGAAAAAGGAGTATAGGAAGCAAAATTAGGGAATGAATATTATGAAATTTATGAAAATTGTGGACAAGGTGGTTGAAAATTTGACTCAGAAGAGGTGAATCCCCATTGACTCTGTGAAGAGTTAAAATTATTTTTGAAATGTTGGTCATCAGATAAACGGTATGGGTTATATTGAGTAGAATGCATCCAATCCAGATTATTTGGTTGGTTCATATTTTTCAAAGCTGGGTTGGAGCTATTCGATAATGAGGTTGATGTGAAGTATGGATTCATATTAGGATTGAAAAAATTATTGATGTTGAATTCTATTTTACAAACAATCACAAACAAAAAAGAAAAAAGCAAACAAACAAACAAAAAGAAAAAAAAATCAAAATCAAGCCTATACTAAAGTTGACCTAGACCTAGACGACTCCTAACTGGTCGATTACCCAGGGGAGGTTGTTGTATGAATCCGACCACAAGCTAATCGGCCAGGTAGGGGGAAAATACGGTGGGGGGCATCTGTGCGTAAGCAACGAGCCTTAATTACGCCAAACCACGGTATCTTCGAGGTGTAACCTCTTAATCTCTAATCTTAGATATTGATTTTATAAGAGTATGATTCAAACAAGTTTCACCTTCGGTCAATCTCTTAATGAGTCCAAGATGTCCTTAGAGGATAACGTCTATCAATTTTTATTATGGCTTGAGTTGTGTGAGTGGGGAGGTGATTTTTAGGCTAAGGAAGGGTGATGAAATCCCCACCTTATCTTGTATTGGGTTTTGCCCTTAATTTCAATTCGTGCAAGTATGCAATATAGACAGGAATATAACACAAAGCAATTAAATCACCCACATATTTGTCCTATGCTATATGCAATGTCACATGTACACCTCAGTTCAGATCACAACAACAGAACAAAATACAGTATATTTGAATTGAATTAACATGTGCCTAAATGCAGATGTCTAAACTGTTTTAAAAGCGTCCAATTACTGTATTTTAGTTTTTTAGTTTATTACAGTGTGTAGGCAATCAAAGTAGAAAATTAGCAGCAGAATATATCAATATATACAACTTGCAAATTCCGTACAAAAGACAAAGTACAATTGCCACAAATTGCCACGTTTTCGCGGCTTTCCTTTGATTTTCACGGTAAAGTTTTAGAAGCAAGCTTTCTGCTTTCTAGAGCAAGGAGAGGCAAGCAAGAGTAGACTTCTGCAATGTAAAAATTCTATAAAAATTGCCCTACACACCAAAACAGAGAGAAAATGTTAACAAAAATATGAAATCAAAACCATTCATGTCTCCAGCAACGGCGCCAAAATTTGATCGGGGTAGAAACTTGGAAATGTACGCTTTGTAAAATCAATGTAAAAGCTTGTGTATGCTAATGTTTCCTCGATACTTCCGTTATAGTATTGGCTCAATGGGTCGAATTCATAGGGACAGGAAGCGATAGAAGCATTAACAGTCCTTATTCACGTCAGATGTTAACAAATTCTTCTTTGTTAAAGAATTAGAAAAGAAAAAGAAAATATAAATGAAATAGGTAAAGTGATTTGGATAGCAAAATGAAAAAGATGATGAACTTTGTGGTGAAGAAGGTGAAAACAAAGGTGAATAAAGAACATGGTGAAAACATCGACAAGAAAATGATAAAAGGTTTTGGAAATAGTTTTTAAGACAAAGTAAAAAGAAAGAGGAAAACGATGAAAAGAAACTCATGGCTACTAACTACTAATTACTCCACTAACTATGCTAACCTCTTAGTGATAATTGTCTTACATGGATCCTTGGCCATCACTAATTCTTGGCTTCAAGAAGCAATACAAAGCATGGCACATAAGATGGTTCCTCACATACAAAACATATATCAAGAGCAAGCTAATACAAGTCTTATATTATCAAAACCATTAGAAACAAGTATGAAATAAGAGAGAGTTAGCTTGGTTAGCAAGTTAGCAAGTTAGATGTTAGAATCCATCATCATCAGCCATCAATGGCTCTTGCAAGAGCAAGGCCTTGTAGATACTATTAGATTCATGTGGGTTATCAAGAAGAGGTTACATAATTAGTGGTTAGTGGTTAGATTGCCATGAAATGAATGTTAGCCAGTCATGTTAGAGGTTAGAGAGGAAACCATTAAAGAAAGAAGGAAGATTACATAGATTGTCACCATCTCATATATCAATCTCTCTCTTCTCTCTCAGAATCTCTCTGCCCTAATACATGAATCTAAAAGAAAAATGAAAATACAAAAGAAAAGAAAAGAAAAAAGAAAACCTACATTACACTACACTAAAAGAGAATAAACCTAGCCTACTCACTAATCTGCTTGTGACTCAGGCCTCTGTAGGACTTTATATAGTCAAAAGGAGGTTCTAGACGACGAGATGAGGCCATGCGTCGAAAATCGACGCGTGGCTCACCAAGATGGCTATGGAAACGTGGCCATAGCCATGTTTCCACGGCTATACCAGGGACTTAGGTTCCCAGTTTTGACGAGCGGTTTCATCTCGCTTTGGGGACCTTTTAGATATTCTCAGATTCGGGTATTTACGTCCAGATTTCCGACAGACATGCGCCAACGTCGAGATTCAATGCATCTTCTAGACACTCTCTAGCTTGGCCTCCAAGAAATCTGGATTTAATTACCTGAAAATGGGTTTAATTAAGTTTTTTTTACCCTTTTACCTTAGACTCTTGATTATCAGCAAAATTGACTAAAACACGGGTGAGAAGCGTCATTTTGTTTATAAATTGGTAGGAAAATGTGATATCAAAATGGAAAATTGTAGACTAATCAATGACCATTGCCTTCCAGTCAACCGATCGATCGACCATTTTTAAACGAGACCAAGGTCATTATAGTCGGTCGATCGCATGGGATAAGGTCGACCGGTCGGTCGACCGTGAATGTGCACCAACATGTACACACTCCTCTGCCAGAGGTTCGGTCAGCCGAGCGATCGACTGATCTGGCCTATTATAGGAACGGTCGACCGCTCGGTCGACTGACATAGGCCAAAACCAGTACCAAGCTCAGTTTGGAAGCAAAGAAAATTTTGTAAATGATTTTCTATGGGTTTTGAAAGGGGGAAAAACATATATAGTAAGGAGATACAAGTTCTAAGCTACAAAAAAATATTTCAGAAAATATGGAGCATGTATCAAGACTAAACATGTCAAAGCACCAATACAAAATAATCTGTACTTTCGAAAAAGTGCATTTTTGTGTATGTATATCTTTGAGCATTGAATCTATATTCTATACTTTAACAAGCTAAGTTCTTACAAGGTTCTAAGCGACTACAAGAATTTTCAAGCGGGCTTCTCTGATAGTGACATTGAGTGTATTGAGCTTTAATCCCATACATGAGTACCCTTGATGAGCATAATTTTTACCACATTTTTTGTACTCTTATTTATCTATTATTTGTATATAAATAATGCTACTCGGGTATTTTTAGTGTGCTTTGCAAACAAAGTTGTTAGGAGAACACTAAACCACAAAAGTACTCTTTCGAGACGTAAAGCACGCAAAAAGGAGTTGAAGGCGAGATAGAAGGTTAGGCACTGCTAGAATCGCTCTATTACGTCTAAAACTGACATTAAAAAAAATTACGATTAATTCGGAAGAGTTCAAGGCCAGTTTGAGTGAAAACGTAATTTTGCAAAAGTTAGGGGCTTAAACACAAAATGGACAGAGATGCAAAAGTGCAAAATTAATTTAACGATTCTCCTTATAATTTTGTAACTATTTTGGACTTTAATGTAAAATAGCTAAACCTAGGCTATAAATATACATGTAAAAGGTAGGGTTTGGGAGGCTTTTGTTTTTGGCCAGATTTTGCCTTGCTTTTGGCCAAATTTATTTAGTATTAAAAATTTCCTTTTTTTTTTTACCTTGATTTATGGCGGCTCTGTGATTGATTTCTGGTTGCAACTAATTTCCTCATTAGTTGTTTGGGCATTTGGCATTTTCTCCTTTGATTTTGCCTCGTTCCTCCTGTTGCACCTGGGTACTGTCAATCGCATCGCACAGAACGAGAGAGAGGTGCTATCTTCGGTCCTAATCACCGAGAAGAAAGCATGGTGGGGTCCACGAAAGTGAGGGAGCGAGCCCTGTAGCACCCAGAGAACATGAGCTCATACCTTGTTGCTTCGTTGACCGAGCAAGTGCAAGCAACATCCTGTTGCTTCGTTGAAGCAACAAGAAGAGGGTATTGCATGTGAGGTCCACCTCCTAAAAGGCCATGCACTCTCATTCATTTACTATAGCACATGCACATGCAGGTATGTTTCCTCCCCTTTTTTATTTTGATTTTCATTTGTATTTTAGATTTAATTAATTAGTTTAATTGATTATTAGTATATCTTAATTTGAGTTAATTATATTTTAGTAGATTGATTTTTAATGGTTGTTAAGTATTTAGATAATTATTGTGTGAGTAATCTTAGTCACGAGTAACTAATTTTTCTAGTACCAAGGGAAGATGAATATAGGCTAGATTATTTTGTGGTAAACCTGTAGTTTCATAAATATGATTGTGCACTCACCGATTGACCTAGATCTTTTAGGAGATTATTTCTAGAACTACTGGATATTTGACAGGCTATGTGTCTGGAGTTAATGGTCCATACTTAGAGTTCTATCATTTTTTTCTTTTAATTTATTTACCTTTGATGGATCATGTAATTGGACAATACCCTGTGCTTAGATTTAGTGTTCAGACTTACTTTGCCAGTGTGGAGACCGAGATTGACCACTTGATGCTAGTTTAGGGGATTCGACCCTAGGTGCTTGTCTTTTTTTTATTATAATTAGTTCAAATAACCCACAAACCCACAAACTTTTTACCAATTCGCCTAAGTCGTGTTAGGATCATCAAGAGACACCTTCCCTGTGGACCGACTCTCAAGTGC
>JAVJIF010029243.1:0-82649 GCA_038442645.1 Agave tequilana | reverse complement strand
CAGGTCAGCTATGTGATCACCTCTAGCGCGACTTTTTACCGCGATGTCGTCAACATAGCATTCCCACCGTTTGCGTATCTGCTGATGGAAAATGGGTTCATGGCCCTTTGGTATGTTGCCCCTGCATTTTTCAGTCCGAAGGGCATGACAGTGTAGCAATATACCCCTAGAGGTGTCTGAAGGAGGTATGCTTTTCGTCATCAGGATACATTTTGATTTGATTGTATCCTAAGAATCCGTCCATGAAGGACATTCGTTCGAATCCACAAGTATTGTCGATCATGACATCTGTGATTGGCAATGGGAATTCGTCCTTGGGGCAAGCCTCGTTTAGATCACAGAAATCGATGCAGATCCGGATCTTCCCGTTCTTCTTGGCGACGGGAACGATGTTGGCTACCCAGTCGGGATGTTGTTCTTCCCTGATGAAGCCAGAATCAATAAGTTTTCTGACTTCTGATTGAATTGCCTCCATTATTTCTGGACGGAACCGTCGCTGCTGTTGTTTGACAGGTTTTGAGTCCGGATTGATGTTGAGGCGGTGCATAGCCACTTGAGGATCCAGTCCAGGCATGTCCTCGTAATTCCAGGCGAAGACGTCTATATACTCTTGTACAAGAGATATTAGATCCTTCTTCTCCGAAGGTGTCAGGCCGTCGCTTATGAAGATGGGCTTAGGATTGGCCTCATCTCCTAGATTGACTTGAACAACCTTGTCTTCTGTGGGTGGCTCGCGCTGTTCAAAGCGGGTATCCCAAAGAGTATTTAAATGTTTGATCCAAGGATCTGTATCAGATTGGATCATTTCTTCATCTTCATCTTCCAGGTGGCTTGTTGAAACCATGTTCACTAAAAGTTCTCTGAAGATGTTGCCGACACTGACATCGACTCCCATGATGATGTGTCTGAAGAGTGGTTATGACCTGATGGCCCTCCAGAATCAGAGGCTGACGGGATCGGAGTCGATACATAGCCCAACCCCCGGCGCGTCCGATGATAATAATCGGGGGCTTTCCCTTTCGGCACAAAGGATCGAAGTAGCGTTCTCCTTCCTTTGCCGAAGTTTAACCCGGGTCTGTTGGTTAGATCGTATCCCATGCACTTCATCATTTTGAGAGCTTTTGGTTCATAATGACCGAACTGAGGGGATTCCTCTTCGCCTTCCGATTCTTCGTGGGGCATTGGCTCAGACGAGATTCTCCCAAAAAGAATTGGTTTTTGGCCGTTTTGTCTGGCTGGAACCATGAATATAGATTCTTGCGCATTACCATTGTCTCGGTATGTCTCGAAGGACGACTTCACTGGTACATGCAACGATGTCAAAGCATCTACTGCCGACCAGGGATCGTCATCTATATCAGTGCTAGTATCTGACGGTATTGAATCAGAAGCACACACAGGAAAATACGCAAAATCTAAATCTTCATTAATTACCAACCGCCTACATCATCGGTGGTATTATCGACATCGGGCTTATTAGTGCCTATTACAAGTGGTTCTAACTCCCACAGGCATTCTTCTTTCTCAGGCTCAGTGTCAGTCTCATTACTAGAGTCTGGCTGCTCTGGTTGCGGGACTTCATCCGTCTCCCCCGGATCTTGGTACAGTAAAGAGTCGGTGAAATAATTCTCGACCCCTTTGAACGGATACCTTTCGGCGATCAACGTCTGCACCTTTCCACTCCCGTCAATGTATTTCATGACTTGGTGGAGAGTGGAGGGAACGATGGAGTTGCGGTGAATCCACGGTCGTCCCAGCAATAAATTGTAGGAAGTGTCAGCGTCAATGATGTAGCATGTTACTTCCGACTTGAGGCTTCCAATCTGACACCGAGCTTGATTTTCCCCATCGGACGGTCTGGTTGGCATTGAACCCATAGATAGTCGTCTGGGTAGGGCTCAAACGATGGGTAGGAATGCCGAGATGTTGCATGACCCGGCGAGGCATGATGCTCAATGCGGACCCTGGATCTACCTGGATGCGGTTCACCTCAGACGATCCAATATACCCTGTGAAGTACAGGGGTCGATCATGCTTCCCTTTAACCTGCATATCATCTGCCGTGAAGGTGATGCAGGGGGTATTCTGGGAGGTGTGGAGGCAATCCTCTACATCTTCCTCCTTCGGCACCTGGGTCATAAAGACCTCAGCATTTGCCAGAGCTTCTTGCAGAGCTTCTCTGGTCGACTTTGATAGTCTAAGAAGTTCATACAAGGTAATGCGTGCCGGAATGTTGGCCAACTGAGCCAGGACATCAAAGCGGTAAGGTGCCGTAGATCCTTCCGCGATGCCCTTTTGAAGGGCTCGAGAAAATCGAGTCTCCTTCTGCTTCTCCACAGGTGGCTTTGTGGAGGGCCTGACTGGCTCCGCAGCTGGTTGTGGAGGGGCTACTGCCGTCTCGCCGTACTGTTTCAAGTACGCCTGTCCTGAACGGGTTCCCGCCATTGGTTGGTTGGGCTCTGCGGCCAAGACTATTGTTTCCTCCTCTGAGTCGGTCAGTGAAGGGATATCAGTCTCCGCTTCTCGGGAAGAGGCGCATACCACGTTGCAAGATGAGGCTTTTGCCTTGCCTTTGGATTTCCTGTTGGTCACAGTAGTCCATTGCTGTTCATTGACAAGGTCAGGGTTGACCCATACGGTTTCTCCCTGAGGGGTGGGAACGGGTTCCAAGCCTTTCTCTTGCTGCTGGTGAGGATCTGTGTTGACTATTCTCAGCTCTCCTCTTGGAATTGGGACTACCCCCGCAGGCGTTGGGGGTTGTCTTCCGAATTGGAGAGCTGACGTCACATTGGCCGTCACCTTCTTCTGTTCTGGTCGGAGCTTTAACACCTCTGCGTCAATCAGAGCTTGAAGGACGTCCTTGAAGACGTAGCAGCTTTTGGTAGGGTGTCCCAACATTCTGTGGTATAGACAGTAGTTGGAACTGTCGGTCTTGCCGACTTCCTCTGGGCGTCGAGCTTCAGGGAGCTTCAGTCGGTTGCTCTTGTTGAGTAGTTTAAAGAGCGAATCGACATGTTCCTCTTTGAAGGAATATTGCTTGTTGGCGCGTGGCTGGCTTGAAGAGCCACTCGCCTTGCCTGTTTGAGGTTTGGCGGGAGATTTGGTCTCCGTTGCCAAATTATCCTTCCGCTTTGTTTGGAGGGATGTGTCCGGCGCACGCCTTGTCGACCTTTCCGGCCTAGGCTTACCTTCCTCTGCTCTGACGCGGGCGACAATCTCTTCAGCCTGTTCACCTTGTTGGACTAATTGTTTCCAGGTGCGGCTTTCAGCAACTCCTATTTGAGCAAGGAGTGAGGTTTGGAGATTGTGGCGGCATGTTTCCACCAGGGTGGCCTGGGTCATACCGCTTGGACACCGGAGTGCCACGTTCCGAAATCTTTCCACGAAAGATTTGACGGACTCCCCTTTCCGCTGTTTGGTAGCCAAAAGGGTGGGCATCGTGACTTCTGAGTCATCTTCGAAGAAGCGTGTTAAGAACAGCTTCTCCAGATCGCCCCAGTTCTTGATAGACCTTCTGGGAGCTTCATGAACCATTCAAAGGCCAACCCTTTCAGGGTGCCGATGAACAGACGCGCCAGGATAGCATCGTTGTCTACTACATTCCCGGTTTGGGATTTAAAGTAGTAGATGTGCTGGTTGGGTGACCCCTTCCCGTCGAATGCTTGGAGGGTTGGAGCCTTGAACTTAGGAGGGTATGGAAGTAAGTCCCACTCAGCCGGATAGGGCCGAACCACTCTTGCTTCTTGGAGGTCTTTGCGATTGGCAAGGGCCTCGAGGCGTCGCTCCAGTTGACTCATTCTTTTAGCATGAGCCTTTTCCTGGTCTTGGTCGCCCTTTACTTGCGACGAGGGTTTGGACGAATCCGAAGTAGATTGTTGTCTCTCTTCAGAAGGTTCGGAAGATGAGTTTCCTCCCTTTCTCCCTTTGCCCTTTGACTTTCTAGGAGGAGATTTCTCCCTTTCTTCGAGCAACTGCTCAAGCATCTGCTTGAGGGAGTCAATAGATTTCTGCTGAGACATAATTATGTCCATTTGTGCCTTCTGGACCTGGGCTTGCTGTTCAAAACGTCTAGCCGTCTCCTCAGGAGTGCCTACCATGTAGGCGGCAGCCTCCTTCTCGACGGAAGAGTTTGAAGCCCGTGATTCAGCTACGGCGGAGTGGGAATCGTCCACTTCAACACCGTGGGCTAAGGCATTATAGTCAATTGGGGGAATGACCCCCGTCCGGGTGCGAGTGTGTCGATACACCCCTTCCGGTTCAGAGTCAGACTCGGACTCATCTGAGCTGACTGCAAGTTGTTTTCCCTTGCTCCTGCTTGTCATATTCGCAGTGAGCTCCGGTACTCAACGTCAGAGAAGGTTCTCCTTCTGTGGGAGCGTCTTCTTTTAGCTGACGGGGGAATCAGGGTCAGCTGTCTGATCAAAGACTGCTGGTTCACGCCTGACTCGCAATGACATCCAGAAAGTATGGAGATAAGCCGTTGGCAACAGCATGCCGAAGTGACCTGATTGGCACTTCTTTTCTTTGTCAAGTAATCCCTCAAATCCATGGGAGGGGGATTGAAAAGACTAGCCTCGCAACGTCGGAGACGGGAGGCATCCATGTGCTGCACAGCCTGGACGCAGGCTTCAGGGACGCGGTTCTCGCGACGCGACTGTGAAACGCGCGTCTGGCGTCTCTGCTGAGATGAAACGCGAGTCTCGCGTTGCTGCCTGGTGCGTCTGGGCAGAGATACTTGAGAGAAAATGGGATGCTGGGCCCCACGCCTGTGGGCGCGTGCTTCTTGCGTTTGACGAGACGCAGAAGCTTCGCCTTGGCGTTTGATGAGTTGGTCTTCAGAGGACTCAACTTGAGGAATCTCGCGTTTGGGGCGCCAAACGCGAATTTCATGTACTGGACGTGGCGCGGGCAAGGCGCGAGATTGTACGTCGCGTCCAGCCTCAGTTGGACAACCAACGGTTCCAACTTGCAGCTGACGCGCACGTCTCATCTGTCGCCGCTCAGCATTCCGGTTGCGCCGTGGAGGAGGAGAGTAACCAACGACGACCTGATGTTGATCATCAGAGAGTTTAAACCACGCGGGTCTCCTGAGAGACGCTGACGCGGGTCTTCTGTGCGCCGGAGTTGGTCGCAACAGCAACTGTGCTTGGGATCACGCGGGCTTTCTGAGAGGCGTTGACGCGTGAACTTTGCTGGGCACAGTGGGCAGCAGCAGCGGCGCCCAAGAGAGTTTCAGGTCGGGCTTCAGGGCCATTCCCCACCGAGACCCTGCGACAGACGCGGGTCTTTGGGCTCTTAGAGCCAGAAGAGAGAAACTCTTCATATTTCGCCTGGTCGAACTCGACGACGAGTGATTCGACCATCTTCCCCTTACGGAGGACGTCATCCTGCGCCACGATTTGTTCGTCAGTGACGAAAGTAGTCCCCAGCGGAGTCGCCATCTCTTGTATGACCCAGAAAAAAGAAGAAGACAAGAATTTGCAGTAAAAGATTTCCTTGAATCAAATGAAAAGGATTACAACAAAAACTGTTCCTTCCGGTTACAAGGGAGGGAGGATATTGAATCTTGAATCCCCCCTTTGTTTAAGGCTGGATTCTTCGTGTGGCGGTGGAGAGTGAATCTTGTTCTCCGTTGACCAGATGACCGTCCTTCAGGGATCTCCTCTTCGGCCGGTAGAAAGAGTAACTCAGCTCTGTCTACCAAAACTCTAAAAGAGAAGGTAGGCGAAAGCTAGCTCATACGCAGCGAACTTGCTGAAGAGTTGATCTGCTTCTTTTCTCTCTGTGTCGCCCTCTTGATGCCGATCGCCAAAAGTTCGACCCCTTCTTCATAGCGACGGGGCTATTTATAGAGGTTTAGGGGGTGATCGTGCCCCCTAAAAGTGCTCCACAATGAGGGGCCACTTCCTGCTACTTGTGTGGTGACTGGCCCCGTAATCTGGGTGGTTACAACTGAGACGCGGGTTTTAGACCTTTGCGTCTTGAGGCTGAGACGCGGGTGTCAGGCCGACGCGCCATGATGCTGAGACGCGGGTGTCGAACCAACGCGCCTTGATGCTGAGACGCGGGTGTCGAGCCAACGCGCCTTGATGCTGAGACGCGGGTGATAGTCCCTCGCGTCTGGAGCTTGAAACTTTGCTTTTCAATGGCTTGTCCTCCAGTAACTTTTGGACGGCCTACAATTATTAAATAGAAATTGTTATATTCTTTTAAAAGAATATTTTAAGGAGTTTAAATCTTAGTTAATTAGTTTGGGAGTTGGAGATATGATGCTTTAGGTTAATGAATTTAGTAGATTTAATTTAAACTAATTTCTGATTTTTTGTTTGATTTTTAATAGGCTTTAAATCATTAAAATATTTAACGGGTTTGAATCTAACATTACGGAAAAAGGTTTAAAGAGGGTGATTTGATTTAATTCATGTTGGTATCACTCTAAAATTTTATCTTAGAAAGAAAAAGTGTTATAGGATATTATTTATATTTTTCTCTATTTTATTTTGATATTTTTAATAATTATTTTAATTGCAAACTTACCTTCTTTTCTTCCTTTCTTTCTTATTTTCTTTTTTTTTTTTAACTGCTACAGTAGCCCAGGCCCAGTCCAGTCCAGGCCCAGGCTGGACCAGGCCTGGTTCCAATTCTTTTTTTTCTTTTTTTTTTTTTCTCAGACTGGGCCAGGTCTGGCCCAGTCCAGGCCTGTCTCGGCCTGGACCTGGCCAGGCCTGTTAGCCTGGGCCAGGCCAGCCTATGGCCGGGCCAAAAGTTTTTTTTTTTTTTTATAAGTGTGTGTACAGTGGGCCGGCCCAGCCCACTGTGCACTGAGAATCAAGGATCAGCAAGGGCTCTCGGCCATTGGCTGAGAGCCACCAAAGAAATTTCCATTTTTTTTTAAAATCCCTTTTTAATCCTTTATAAAAAATGTAAATATAAGTTGGTAGATCTACAAGTATTTTAATTAGATTTTTGATTAGGTTTTGATGCATAAAAATATTCATGGAGATCTTGGTATGGACATAATTTTAATAAACTTTTTATATCAAATAAATTTTGAGAAAATAGATTATTTGTATCATATTAATAATTTATTCTTATGTATCTATTCAATTATATATATATATATATATATATATATATATATATATATATATATATTTAAAGAAAATAACTGGAATTAAATTCACAAGTTGGATTTACTTACATTAGTTGTTCTTCTTTGTTTGCTCATCAATCCTTGCCTCAAAACCCCTTTCGTTCATGATCCCTTGAGGAGGAGAAGGAAGAGATGGAAAGTGGGGAGAGTTGGACTAGGGTTTCTATTGAGGAAGAAGAGAAAGAAATGTTTAGGTTCTTTGAACCTGGACTCTAATTAGGCTAGATTGCTTAATTTAGTAGGATAGGATTAGGATGAAAATTTGGATTGAAATTAAATATTTAAATTAGATTCTAGATTTGGATTTGGATTTGGATTAGGATTTATTAAGATCATGATTTTGAAAATAAGATTAGGGTTAGGATTAGAATTGAGTTTTGGGGTTAATGGGTAAGAATCTCATGCTAATGGGTTTTGGGATTTAATTAAAAGAAATAAATAATATGAAGAATGAGAAAAATAGATAGTGGGCTTATGGGCTTAGACAAAAATAGAGAAAGGGGAAAAAGAATGAAAATAAGAAGTGGGCTTGGCTCAAGTGGGCTTAGCATGAAAGGAAAATAAAATGAAATGAAAAGGAGAATAGGCTTGACTTATTGGGCTTGGATTAAAATAATAATACTACTAATAGTGATTAACAATATCATAATAATAATTAACAATAATAATTACAATAATAATAATATCACCAGTAAAATAAAATAAATACTTTAGAAAAATAAAATACAGTATTTTAGATTAGAGGTATTACATTCTACCCACCTTAATAAAAATTTCGTCCTCGAAATTTCGATAAGGTAGGGAATGTTAGAAAATTAGAATCAAGAGAGAAAATGAACAAGCTTTCACGTCGCTTCTGAGTACATCATGATTCCACTATGCTTCCGCTGCGCGCTCTGATCTTTGCTACTGGCTTCAATACAGAGAGACCAATCTCAAGAGACAAAAATAGAATAGGAAATAGAATCGGAATCAAGATGGAAATCCAAATCACTCTAATTGGAGTGTTGGAATCATGAATATCAACAGATCAAGAACGGAGTTCCAAAGGGAGGACGATCAATTTTCAAATGGAGTCAATATTATCACGTGAATAGTATATGTATATTGCAGTGTCAACATAACTGTCTCAGGTTACAGGTAGGAACTAAGTTCTCCTTTATGACGAACCTAGGCTCTGATACCACTCTGTAACGCCCCGATCCTAAAGATACGGAGTCGTTATGGCGACGCATATACGCGAGGTAAAATACCCCTCGTATACGCGCTAAGCCTAAATTGTAACCTGAACAAGCTATGAATCAGAACTATAATAATCAAGGATCACTGTAATAATACATATAAGACTACACATGATAGCAATGAATAACAAGAAGAAAATGACAGCTGAATAGAAGTCAAAGGTGATATACAGGAATCAAAGAATCATAACAAGAATAAAATGCAAGTATACCAGAATTAAAGGGAGAGGGCCCAAGCTCCTCGTAAAGCGTACCGCCTCATCAAACACCTGCACATTAGAAACAATCGTCCAATCGCTGGACGTGCAAATCTAGGGTCGTCAGAACGCGACCATAATGAGTGTGTGTGTAAAGGGGAAACAGCTCGTGTAGAAGAAACCATGTGCATATATAATAATAAGGACAACTGCAGATAGAAAGACTAAATAACACAATAAATAACTGAACAGTAACACATATGATGAAAACATGAATACAGATAGCAGTCAAATGACACAACTGTAAATATGCAATCAATGTCAAATAGGTATCCATCACATGTCACTAAACTGGTATCCAAGTCTGGTCATAAGTCTGGTCCTGATTACAATCATGTGGTCCTGGTTACAATCATGTATACAGTCATGTGTCATAAGGCGGGGTAACCATTCAGGGTATAACACAATGTGTTCATTCAATTCATTCAATAACAATCAGTAATGTTCTACGTTATCTTTATCACTTTCCCATCGGCGTCCCACAACATCCGACAGTTCACCCTGGAGCCCGCACATCCAGTAGAACTCATCCGAACTCCGATATACGGGTATCATTGTTCGAATAGGGAAAGAGAACCAAATAACATGCATCCTAGGGGTTATCATCATACAAGTGCGTGTGGATGCTAATAGGCCCTGAGAATGCAATATCACGCTAACACCAGGCGTCACGTACAATAGATAGCCCTACAGATTCAAGAGGTGGCCCCCACAGATTCAAGAGGTGGCCCCCACCATGTGTATGGTGTGGCACTTTGCTCCGTGTGGCACTTTGCTCTGAGGGAAACAGGATTCAAGAGGTGGCCCCCGTGGATTCAAGAGGTGGCCCCACCATGTGTATGGTGTGGCACTTTGCTCCACGTGGCACTTAGTTCCTTTCAAGATCCGCCGGACGCTAGCACGATTGTGGGATACATCCTCGTCAATCCCGACACCAGGCGGCAAACCGCCGGACGCCGGTTTGACTGTGCTATTAACAGGTCAATAGTACAGGGGATATGGGTACCGGGTACAGGAGTCCAGATGTCAAGTAACAGGGATACAGTCATATGTCAAGGTCCAGTGAAAGGTGTCTAGTGTACAGTCAATGAGATAATGCCATCAATAACAATCAATACCTTATGCCATTTCAATTACTGGGATGCTACTGGACGGTAACAATATTAGTACAGTAATGATCAATCAGTAATCGTATACACGGTGAACAATATCAGTAACAGTAACAGTAACAGTAACCGTGTAGACGATGAACAATAGGACTGTACCGTGGTTACGGTCAAACATTCATTCCCAGTAACTTTCAATAACATGGACATAAATAACAGTAACAGTCTAGACACTGATCCTCAAGTCACCAATAATAGAGATCAAATAGTAAAAGCTATCAAACTCTGAATATATATAAAATCACCGATATTGCCAATTCACTCTCACAATAATTATGTCCATATCACTGAGTAACCCAGTCTCTAACATCACAACAAGTCCATATCAATATCTGAATGAGTCATCACCAATAAAAGAATATCAAGTCTAGAAGGTCCCCTACATGAAGTATATCAACTCATCTTAATGCATATCAGGTTTAATCATAAAGAATGTAAATCCAATATCATCTATAACACAAGTTCAGTCCAACTCTGAATAAGTTCATGTACCAATCCAATCGTCATTATCTTTTAGTAAGGTAAGTGCACACCCAATATGTCCTCGATCAACTGCAATATAGAATAGCTACCACTGATACTTAACATCAACAATATATCATCTAATGAATCTCAAATGCCAACAACGTCAATCTCATCTCAAGACAAGTCAGACTCCAATATAAGGAACATAGATTCTGGATAACCTCTAACTCAAGATCAACCTACATCACAACTCCACTAATCCAGTCATATCTGATATGTCCTCAAATACTCAACTAATAAGGTCAGGTCTAATTACTGATCATCATTCTATGTAAATAACATAAGTCCAGATCAATCCCAAGTTATGACAACCAACTCATATTCCAATAGTTACATGATTGTCAAGTATCAAGATACATCAAAGAATCTGATATAATAATTGTCATTCCAACATATATCCATAATCAAGCTCAGCTCCCTCACTCTAACAATTTAATCTGATTCCCAAATCCTCAAGGGTTCACACTTCTATTAAGATCAAACATAATATCCCAATACTCGGTATCACAACATATACATGCATCTAAGTTCTATTAGATCAAGTCATTACCATCCAATATCCATCTCAATTACCCTCATGCTACATCCTGATATGTCTACAACAATACTCTAGATATACATAGGACATACATGGGGATTCTAACATGTATCAAGAATCACGCATATCATATTTCTATACATCCAACATGTAAAATAAACGGGAGATGACCGACCACTTCATGCTCGGTGATCTCCACACATAAACATGTAATCTCAGTATTCTACTCGACAATTACATAACATATAAAATAATAGATGCAATCACTTAATAAAAGAGAGAAGGAGGAAGAGACACTCACCTGAGCTCGATCGCAAGAATCATAAGGTTCCAGTAAATCTACATAAATTATTAAATAGAAATTGTTAGATTCTTTTAAAAGAATATTTTAAGGAGTTTAAATCTTAGTTAATTAGTTTGGGAGTTGGAGATATGATGCTTTAGGTTTAATGAATTTAGTAGATTTAATTTAAACTAATTTCTGATTTTTTGTTGGATTTTTAATAGGCTTTAAATCATTAAAATATTTAACGGGTTTGAATCTAACATTACGGAAAAAGGTTTAAAGAGGGTGATTTGATTTAATTCATGTTGGTATCACTCTAAAATTTTTATCTTAGAAAGAAAAAGTGTTATAGGATATTATTTATATTTTTCTCTATTTTATTTTGATATTTTTAATAATTATTTTAATTGCAAACTTACCTTCTTTTCTTCCTTTCTTTCTTATTTTCTTTTTTTTTTTTTAACTGCTACAGTAGCCCAGACCCAGTCCAGTCCAGGCCCAGGCTGGACCAGGCCTGGTTCCAATTCTTTTTTTTTTCTTTTTTTTTTCCTCAGACTGGGCCAGGTCTGGCCCAGTCCAGGCCTGTCTCGGCCTGGACCTGGCCAGGCCTGTTAGCCTAGGCCAGGCCAGCCTATGGCCGGGCCAAAAGTTTTTTTTTTTTTTTTTTTTTTATAAGTGTGTGCACAGTGGGCCGGCCCAACCCACTGTGCACTGAGAATCAAGGATCAGCAGGGGCTCTCGGCCATTGGCCGAGAGCCGCCAAAGAAATTTCCATTTTTTAAAAAAATCCCTTTTTAATCCTTTATAAAAAATGTAAATATAAGTTGGTAGATCTACAAGTATTTTAATTAGATTTTTGATTAGGTTTTGATGCATAAAAATATTCATGGAGATCTTGGTATGGACATAATTTTAATAAACTTTTTATATCAAATAAATTTTGAGAAAATAGATTATTTGTATCATATTAATAATTTATTCTTATGTATCTATTCAATTTATATATATATATATATATATATATATATATATATATATATATATATATATATATATATATATTTAAAGAAAATAACTGGAATTAAATTCACAAGTTGGATTTACTTACATTAGTTGTTCTTCTTTTTTTTCTCATCAATCCTTGCCTCAAAACCCCTTTCGTTCATGATCCCTTGAGGAGGAGAAGGAAGAGATGGAAAGTGGGGAGAGTTGGACTAGGGTTTCTATTGAGGAAGAAGAGAAAGAAATGTTTAGGTTCTTTGAACCTGGACTCTAATTAGGCTAGATTGCTTAATTTAGTAGGATAGGATTAGGATGAAAATTTGGATTGGAATTAAATATTTAAATTAGATTCTAGATTTGGATTTGGATTTGGATTAGAATTTATTAAGATCATGATTTTGAAAATAAGATTAGGGTTAGGATTAGAATTGAGTTTTGGGTTAATGGGTAAGAATCTCATGCTAATGGGTTTTGGGCTTTAATTAAAAGAAATAAATAATATGAAGAATGAGAAAAATAGATAGTGGGCTTATGGGCTTAGACAAAAATAGAGAAAGGGAAAAAAGAATGAAAATAAGAAGTGGGCTTGGCTCAAGTGGGCTTAGCATGAAAGAAAAATAAAATGAAATGAAAAGGAGAATAGGCTTGACTTATTGGGCTTGGATTAAAATAATAATACTACTAATAGTGATTAACAATATCATAATAATAATTAACAATAATAATTACAATAATAATAATATCACCAGTAAAATAAAATAAATACTTTAAAAAAATAAAATACAGTATTTTAGATTAGAGGTATTACACATAAGGGTGCCAGCTAATGACTTATCTGCAGACTTAAATCGGTCTTTAACAGCAGTTAAAAGTTCAGATGCCTTAGTAGTATTAGGGAGTGAGGTCTTGATGTTATTGGCAATGGTCATCTTGATGAACATGAGACTGAGTCTATTCGACCTTTCCCAAGCTTTGGCATGGCTAGCCTGTTCTGCTGTACTTTCAGCAGTCACTTCATCACGTTTCTCTACTAAAAGGGCCATGTCAAGGTCCAGAACACCCAGTGTAAATTGGACATGTTCAAACCACTCAGAGAAATTGGTACCATCCAGGGCTGGAATGCTAGTTGCATGAGAGTGAAGGGAAGTGGGAACGTTCACTGAAACAAAATAGGACATAGCTCACATTAAGGCCTCGAATCAATACAAAAACTTTAAATTTAATGAAGATGAACTATTGATATCACTCTGATTCCTCCTTTGGGCGAAACCTAAGCATATCCAGTGTTCACTCTTTAGGTGAGACTCTTTTATCACCTACGTAGGTCTAATATAATTTATGCTACTTAGACAGTAAGTCATGTTACCTTTGGGTATCCAATTCTACACCACTAAGTTGCATAAATTACACTATCCTACCCCGGTTCTAATTATTTGAAAGAGACTTTCCTTTGGGCCAGTCCCAATCTCCTAACTAGAACCGCCATCGAGAGTATTATTATCTTTAATGTCACCTAAATTGATAAGTCTTTTATGTAGTTGTATATGAAATACACCTAGAGGGGGGGTGAATAGGTGTAATTGCTAATCTAATGCTCTTTTTAAATTTTACTTAAGTGAGTGATGCAACGATCTCTCAAAACACGACTAAGAGCCGAATACCCCTTGCGAGGTTCTGAACTCCTTCCTCCCAATTCCCCTTAAATGGGTTAGAGGTGCGCAATGCAACCGTGTTGTATTGAGGTGTGATCGAACAATTCCAAGTATGAAATGCGATGATGAAATGTACACAAGTAATATAGCAAGAAAAGTAAACAAGTAAGGATTGCACAAATAAAATGTTAGTTCTCAAGCAATAAATTGAAAGCAAGTAAAGCAAGAGAGAATTAGACAAGATGACACAAAAGCAATCGCAAACAAAGTGATTTGTTTTGAGGTTCGAGCCCGTAGCTCTAGTCCCCGCCTTCACCTCCGTGAAGGGTTTCCACTATCCCCTTAGGATCCCGTACAAGTGAGGCCTCCAAAGACCTCAAGCCCGTAGCTTCACCTTACAAAGAAACTCCACCGAGGAGCTTGTCTCCACAAGAACAAGAATTACAAATAGTGATCTTTAACTAGACCACAACACTCTTTTACAAGCACTCTCACTCTTTTACAACTTCACCTATAGAAAGAATATGAAATTTTTGGCTCTATGAAGTGTGGTGAGAAAAGCTTCAGTTGTAGAGTGATATTAGAGATCAAACAACAACTGAAAAACCAATTTGAAAGAATGGAAATGAAAGCTTTAAACTATTTTTCTCTTTCTCTTGGAAAACAATGAAAACTTGTATTTTCTTGGTAAATAACTAAGGCCTATTTCCCACTATTTATAGGGAGAGAATAGGTTAAAAACTCTGATTTTTCCAGCTAATATCACCTGCAAAAGCACCCCAACAACCCTCTAAAAAGTCTGTTAAAACAGAAAATAAAACAGTTTTTCAGAACAGCCCAAAGAGGAAAGAGCCGTTGGAGGTGTTGCAGGCCTACCGGTCGACTGCCGGTCGACCGGGACCCTGCTGGCAAAAGAGCCGTTATGGCTCCGGTCGACTGCCAGTCGACCGATCGCAAGAAAGGAAACACAGTTTCCTTCTACCGGTCGACCGACCCAGTCGACCGGAAAGATACAGAGAGCAAACATCTAATTTCGGTCGACCGGTATGTAGGTCCGGTCGACCGACAGACATGCACAGCCTGTGCATGTCTGGGCACAGCAGCCGGTCGACTGGGCCGGTCGACCGGTCTGCCTGGAAAACTGTTTTTCTGGGCAGATTATAAGATAGAAAATTTTGTATAAAATCTTTAAAAATCTGAAGCTAAGTTTTATGCTGAAAATAGTTTATATACATGTATTTAAACAAGTTTTTGAAGATGTAAAGCTTTGGGTACATGTATGTATAAACTAAGGCATAAACCTAGAAATAAATATTTTGAAAACATAGAAACATATAAAACAAATGTGTGTGCAAATCCTAGAGCCAAATTTCACATATTCTATCTTTACAAAACTAAACTTACAAACTACAATGGTCTTCAAGACTTCAACTTGAGCTATCTTCTCTTGATCTTCAATATTGCAATTTGAGCCCAATTTGACTTGTCTTGAGTCCAATACACCTTCCTTTAGGGAAGAATTCATCTCTTTAATATATAAACCTGTAACACACTTAAACAACAATTTATATTAGTACCAATAACTAATATATTTTGTAATCATCAAAATACACTAAACATGGGTTGATTGTAACCTTGGGCCAACAATCTCCCCCTTTTTGATGATGACAAAACATATGAGTTATTAAACAAATAAAAGAAGAAAGAGCTTGGAAAGCTCCCCCTTAAACAATGCTATGTATTTAACATGAATATGAACACTATGTAAACATACATAAAGCATTGAAAAATATCATCACCAAAAAAAAATAAACTATCATAAGGAATAACAAAATTTAAAACAAACCACATATTTTTCTCCATATATTTTCTCCCAAAACTAATATATATTTATATTTCTCCCCCTTTTTGTCATACATCAAAAAGGGTTAAAAAAAAAATTTTAAGACAAAACAAAACAAACATATTAGAAACCAAAACAAAACAAACTAAGATATTTTAAGTATCAATCTTACATACATTCAATTCACCACAAATAAATGAAAATCTTGCATAATCTAAAGGTTTTGTGAAAATATCTGCAAGTTGAAAATCTGTGGAAACAAAATCAATATCTATGTCACCTTTTTCAAAGTGATCTCTAAGAAAATGATATCTAATGTCTATATGTTTGGTTTTACTATGTTGATTAGCATTTTTGGTCATGTGAATAGCACTAGTATTATCACAATAAATCTTAACATGATCAAAATGTAAATCAAAATCGAGAAGAGTATGTTTCATCCAAAGTACTTGTGCACAACAAGCTCCGGCTGCTACATACTCCGCCTCGGCGGTTGAAAGGGCTACACTATTTTGCTTTTTGGAAGACCAAGACACAAGACAATTGCCCAAGAATTGGCAAGTGCCACTTGTGCTCTTCCTATCTACCCTACAACCGGCATAGTCGGCATCCGAATAACTAGTCATGGTAAATTGGTTAGTTTTCGAATACCACAAACCTGAATCAATTGTGCCCTTAAGATACCTAATTATGCGTTTTTACCGCTATTAAGTGTGATTCCTTAGGACATGATTGAAAACGTGCACATAAACATACGGAAAACATTATATCCGGCCTACTAGCCGTAAGATAGAGTAAACTACCAATCATGCTACGAAATAATTTGATGTCTACATCCTTACCTTGTTCGTCCTTGTCAAGTTTCGTAGTGGTTGCCATGGGAGTCTTTGCTACTTTGGATCCTTCAAGCCCGAACCTCTTGATGAGTTCTTTGGTGTACTTGGCTTGGTTGATGAATGTCCCATCACTACGTTGCTTGATTTGAAGTCCAAGGAAGAAGTTGAGCTCTCCCATCATAGACATCTCGAATTCCTTTTTCATGCATGACTCAAAATTCTTGCAAAGTGAAACATTAGTAGATCCAAAAATAATGTCATCAACATAAATTTGAACTATGAGGATATCTAGATCTATATGTTTGGTAAATAATGTTTTATCAACTTTTCCTTTCTTAAAATCATTTGAAAGCAAAAATGAAGACAATCTTTCATACCAAGCCCTAGGGGCTTGTTTTAAACCATATAGTGCTTTATCTAATTTATAAACATAATTAGGGTGTGTAGGATCAACAAACCCGGGGGGTTGTTCAACATACACCTCCTCATCAATATAACCATTAAGAAAAGCACTCTTTACATCCATTTGAAATAACTTAAAATCTTTAAATGAGGCATATGCTAAGGTCATCCGTATGGCTTCGAGCCGTGCTACGGGTGCAAAGGTTTCTTCAAAATCGATTCCCTCGATTTGAGTGTAACCTTGGGCAACTAACCTAGCCTTGTTTCTAACTACATTACCCGATTCATCCAACTTGTTCTTAAAGATCCATTTAGTGCCAATAGTTGGTCTATCTTGGGGCCTAGGAACAAGGTGCCAAACTTGATTGCGCTCAAATTGATTGAGCTCCTCTTGCATTGCAAGCAACCAATATGAATCGGCCTCGGCCTCGAGGACATTTTTAGGTTCTATGTGTGAAATAAAAGCAAAATTACCACAAAAATCTTGAATCTTAGAGCGAGTGGTTACCCCTTTTGATACTTCACCTATGACGAGGTCCTTGGGATGATGAGGATTGAACCTCCAATCCTTTGGTAGTGGTTGAGAGGGCTCCTCTTCATTTGCTTGATGTTTATTTCCTTGAGCCTCTTCCACTTTGGCTTCACTTCCATCACCATCCTTTGGCTTGTCTCCCATGGTAGAAGCATCCTCCAAGGTCACTTTCTCCAAGCCTTCATCTAAAGCATCAATTTCTACACAATTCTTAACAAACTTGTTAGATTCTTCAAATTTAACATGAATAGATTCCTCAATAGTCAAAGTTGACCTATTGAAGACTCTATAAGCCTTACTAGTATTTGAGTAACCTACAAAAATAGCCTCATATGATCTAGCATCAAATTTTCCCAAATTAATATTTGTATTTAAAACAAAACATTTGCAACCAAACACTTTGAAATAAGAAACATTGGGTTTTCTAGAAAAATACATCTCATAAGAAGTCTTAGTAGTATTTTTACATAGGAAAACACGATTTGCAATGTAACATGAAGTATGAACGGCCTCGGCCCACAAATAATGTGGTAGACCATATTCATTTAACATTGTCCTAGCCATCTCTTGTAAAGTACGATTTTTCCGCTCAACTACTCCATTTTGTTGTGGAGTTCTAGGACAAGAAAGTTCATGTTTTATTCCATGTTCCTCACAAAAAGTGGTAAAGAGAAGGTTAATGAACTCACCTCCTCTATCACTTCTTATTTTAATTATTGAGGAGTCATTTTCCTTTTCAACTCTTTTCTTAAAGGCTTGAAAATGTGAAAAGGTTTGACTTTTATGTTCAAGAAAATAAACCCAAGTAAAACGCGAAAAATCATCTACTAAAACATAAGCAAATCTACTCCCACTTAAACTTTTGGTTTGAGTTGGGCCAAATAAATCCATGTGGATTAGCTCCAATGGACGTGATGACATGATATCCTTAATTGATTTGAATGAGAACTTAGTTTGTTTCCCAAATTGACATGCGTCACAAACTCGGTCCTTTTCAAAGTTCAATGAAGGAATACCCTTCACCATTTCCTTAGAGTTAAGCCTAGAAATATGGTCAAATGAAACGTGGCCTAATCTCCTATGCCATAACCAAGAGTCGTCATCGAGGGCTTTTAAACATGTTATATTACAAGACATATTTAGCATATCAATCATATAAACATTGCTTTCACGAAAACCGGAAAATACACAAACATTGAAAGTTCTATCAATTACTTTACAAGCAACATTGTCAAAAACTACATCAAAACCTTTATCACAAAGTTGACTAACACTCAAGAGATTATGCTTGAGGCCATCAACTAAAACCACATTTTCAATTAAAGGAGAGGTGCCAAGTTTTACATTACCAATACCGATGATTTTACCCTTGGCGTCATCTCCGAAGGTGACGGTGCCACCTTCATGATATCTTGATAGGGTTGCAAAGTTGTTGATGTCCCAAGTCATGTGTCTTGAGCAACCGCTATCAAGATACCATAAATCTCTACGTCTTTGAGCTTTGGAAAGTACCTACATCATTTAAAACAATAGTTGACTTTGGTACCCAAACTTTCTTGGGTCCTTGAAAGTTAGTGTTACGAACCCAAACATTATGATGTGATGCACTTAGTCTATCATAACAAAAATTAGCTAAGTGTCCTTTCCGTCCACAATGTGAACATGAATACACTTTTCTATACATGAATGCATGGTGTGTATGTGAAGTGTGAGCATGCTTTGGGGGTTTACCATGATGCATAGGTTGTGTAGCATGTACATGAGCATGAGCATGAGCATGATGAATATTTTTCTTAGGAGCTTGTTTCTTAGGAAACATATTCTCCATCTTCTTCTTATCAAATTCACTACACTTTTTCAAAACAACATCTAATGAGTCTAATCTTTCCTTAAGCATGGCAATCTCATTAGAGTCTACAAATGGGGTCTTTCCTTTACAAGCAATCTTATATTTTTCAAAATCATTTTTAGTGGAAGCTAAAGAAGAATGCAAGTCATTATTTTCTTTAGAAAGATTTAACACTTGAATATTCAAAGATTCATTATCCTTTTTCATTTTCAAGTACTTTTTCTTCATGAAGTCATAATTTTGAGAAAGTTCTACAAATGCTTCTCCTAGCTCATCCATGGATAAATCATCATCAAGAAGAGTTGAGGAGGTTACCTTGCTTGTGCTCTCATTTGCCATGAAGCACATATTGGCGGTGTCGATCTCCTCCTCGGATTCACTTTCGTCATCCCATGTTGCTTTCATAGCCTTCTTCTTGTATGGCTTCTTGGATGAAGATGGCTTCACTTGGTCCGGACACTCCGCTACTATGTGTCCCGGCTTTTGGCAATTAAAGCAAATGATCTTCCTTTCTTCCTTGCCTCCTTGCCATCTCCTCCGTCCTTGGAACTTTGCCTTGTTGTACATCCTCCGGACGTTTTTGACTAGAAGTGAGAGCTCCTCGTCATCTTCTTCTTCATCATCTTCGTCGGAGTAAGTAGCATGACTTTTGAAGGCAATGGTCTTCTTTTTGGAGGGTGCCATGTCCTCCCTTGCCTTCCTCTCCATCTCATGGGTTTTAAATTCCCAATGAGTCCGATGAGCTCAATCTCATCTTTATCATTGAGTTCCTTCAATGTTGTAGCTTTCACTTCCCATGATGGAGGAAGAGCCCGGATGATCTTTCTCACCCTTTGATCATTGTTGATTTCTTCACCTAGAGAAGCAAGACCATTAGTAATCTTTGTAAACTTAGTAACCATATCATCTATGGTTTCATTCTCTTGCATGCAAAAATTTTCATATTGGGACCGAAGAAGGTCTATCTTGGCCCTCTTCACTTGTGATGTCCCCTCATGTGTTACTAGCAAATGGGTCCAAATCTCATAGGCGGATTTGCAATGGATGACTCTAGCTATGTCATCATCATTGAGGGCTTGTAGGAGTGCATAATGAGCCCTAGCATTGGCATCAAACTCCTTGGTCTCAATTTCGGACCAAGTAGATTCATCACCGGGGGGTACACTAAATTGTTTAGTCACGGCCTTTGCAACTCGGCTACCTAGAGATTGCAAGAAAACAGTCATCTTAACCTTCCATATGGGAAAGTTAAGTCCATCAAACTTAGGGGGTGTCTTAATACCATCGGCCATGTTTACTATGTGGAAATGAATGAAATGATTAGCAATATGAGGATCTCTCTAAGGTTGTTAAGCCAAATCCTAGAGTCCAAGCTCTGATACCAATTGAAATACACCTAGAGGGGGGGTGAATAGGTGTAATTGCTAATCTAATGCTCTTTTTAAATTTTACTTAAGTGAGTGATGCAACGATCTCTCAAAACACGACTAAGAGCCGAATACCCCTTGCGAGATTCTGAACTCCTTCCTCCCAATTCCCCTTAAATGGGTTAGAGGTGCGCAATGCAACCGTGTTGTATTGAGGTGTGATCGAACAATTCCAAGTATGAAATGCGATGATGAAATGTACACAAGTAATATAGCAAGAAAAGTAAACAAGTAAGGATTGCACAAATAAAATGTTAGTTCTCAAGCAATAAATTGAAAGCAAGTAAAGCAAGAGAGAATTAGACAAGATGACACAAAAGCAATCGCAAACAAAGTGATTTGTTTCGAGGTTCGAGCCCGTAGCTCTAGTCCCCGCCTTCACCTCCGTGAAGGGTTTCCACTATCCCCTTAGGATCCCGTACAAGTGAGGCCTCCAAAGACCTCAAGCCCGTAGCTTCACCTTACAAAGAAACTCCACCGAGGAGCTTGTCTCCACAAGAACAAGAATTACAAATAGTGATCTTTAACTAGACCACAACACTCTTTTACAAGCACTCTCACTCTTTTACAACTTCACCTATAGAAAGAATATGAAATTTTTGGCTCTATGAAGTGTGGTGAGAAAAGCTTCAGTTGTAGAGTGATATTAGAGATCAAACAACAACTGAAAAACCAATTTGAAAGAATGGAAATGAAAGCTTTAAACTATTTTCTCTTTCTCTTGGAAAATAATGAAAACTTGTATTTTTCTTGGTAAATAACTAAGGCCTATTTCCCACTATTTATAGGGAGAGAATAGGTTAAAAACTCTGATTTTTCCAGCTAATATCACCTGCAAAAGCACCCCAACAACCCTCTAAAAAGTCTGTTAAAACAGAAAATAAAACAGTTTTTCAGAACAGCCCAAAGAGGAAAGAGCCGTTGGAGGTGTTGCAGGCCTACCGGTCGACTGCCGGTCGACCGGGACCCTGCTGGCAAAAGAGCCGTTATGGCTCCGGTCGACTGCCAGTCGACCGATCGCAAGAAAGGAAACACAGTTTCCTTCTACCGGTCGACCGACCCAGTCGACCGGAAAGATACAGAGAGCAAACATCTAATTTCGGTCGACCGGTATGTAGGTCCGGTCGACCGACAGACATGCACAGCCTGTGCATGTCTGGGCACAGCAGCCGGTCGACTGGGCCGGTCGACCGGTCTGCCTGGAAAACTGTTTTTCTGGGCAGATTATAAGATAGAAAATTTTGTATAAAATCTTTAAAAATCTGAAGCTAAGTTTTATGCTGAAAATAGTTTATATACATGTATTTAAACAAGTTTTTGAAGATGTAAAGCTTTGGGTACATGTATGTATAAACTAAGGCATAAACCTAGAAATAAATATTTTGAAAACATAGAAACATATAAAACAAATGTGTGTGCAAATCCTAGAGCCAAATTTCACATATTCTATCTTTACAAAACTAAACTTACAAACTACAATGGTCTTCAAGACTTCAACTTGAGCTATCTTCTCTTGATCTTCAATATTGCAATTTGAGCCCAATTTGACTTGTCTTGAGTCCAATACACCTTCCTTTAGGGAAGAATTCATCTCTTTAATATATAAACCTGAAACACACTTAAACAACAATTTATATTAGTACCAATAACTAATATATTTTGTAATCATCAAAATACACTAAACATGGGTTGATTGTAACCTTGGGCCAACAGTATATTCATAAGGTTTACTAACATAGGTCACTTTGGCAACTACTAAATCAATAAGTCTTATGAATACAAAACTAACCAATAATATTCTCTAATCTTTTATTTGAGTAATACTATAATACTCCAATTCTATTACTTGACCAACATCAATCATTATTAACACAATAACTTTAATGTGTAACATACTTTAATGATTGAATTAAACAACCATTAGTCGACTACTAAGAAGGACTAGTCGACTTGGGTCAAGTCAAGTCGACTATACATTTAGGTCTAGTCGACTAGGGCAAAGAAAAGTTAGTCGACTATACCAATATTATTAGTCGACTATAAATATTTATTAGTCGACTACACATTTTATTAGTCGACTTCTGTTGGAAGGCAACTCTCGGTTAAATTATTAGTCGACTTGGGAAAATAGTTAGTCGACTATACATTTTATTAGTCGACTACTCAAAATAATTAGTCGACTCTCTGTACCGAAATAGAAAGTTCTTAAGTTTCTGGAAAAATACTTAGTCGACTAGTGTTTCGGGCTAGTCGACTAATAGTCGACAAAACTGTTATCGCGGGCAGTTCCAGACAGCCGACGGAAAAATTTAATTAGGGAAAAATTAGGGTTAATAATTCCTGAAATTTGATCCCAATCAATTGTACAATTAGAGGAAATTGAAGAGAACATTAGGGTTAATAAATCCTCTTAAAATTCTACAATTAAAAGATCAAAAATTTGATTTTTATGAACTGTTAATCAAAAACCCTAATTTTTCATAATCTATAATCCAAGATGTATTAATTCTAAAACCCAGGCTCTGATACCAAATGTAAGAAATTATATAAACTTTAATGCGGATAAATTGCCATGGATCTAGAATCAATCATCTCAAGAAATCAAATACATAATTAAATCAATACTAAATTCTCCATACCTGAAGCCATTGATGAACTGAAGAGAGTAGATGGATGAAGACTTTGATCCTTCTCTTTAATCCTGCAAGAACCCTAATGCAGACCCTTCTTCTCTCTGTCTCTTTTTCTTTTCGCAACCTTTTCTAATATGATGGATTCTCTTATTGCTCACAAATAATAAGCCTAGGTTATATTCTTTTCAGGAGGAGAGAAGAGGGTCCAACATTTACTAAAATAACCCTTGAGATAAAACCACCCATCATGGTTTCCTTTTATACCTCATGTGATTATTAACATATATATAAATGTAACTTTAATATGGGCATCTTTAATATCAGTTAACTTTAATTAGGAATCCAATTAATTAACCAAGGTTATTGGTCCATCTTTAATGTGAGATTAACATTATAGTCGAGTGAGGAAAATTTTCAGATCCTTTCTTCATGTCCATGTTGGCTGCTAATTACAAAACACATACATTTTAGGTGCATGAATGATTAGATTAATGGATGACTAAGGTGTTGTATTCAGTCCAATTTGCAACATGTTATTGATATTTTTCTTTCTTTATTTTTGTTTTGATGGAAAGCAGCATGTGTTACTGACTAATCATAAAATTAAGTAAAATCCAAATCAAAGGTCTTATATCTGATAGGAGTTGCATATTCAAACTTTTGTAAAGGTGACAGTTTTGACAGTTGTGAGGAATCTTCTTGCTCTCCGCGGCTCAATTTTTAGGGAAAACAGCAAAATATAACAAGGGAAGTTACTGTGGAAGGACAACTTGTTTTCACCATGAATCTCTTTTCTTTCCGTTCTTGAATAAATATATGGATATGGAAGCGCAAAATACTGCAGCACTCGGCAATTTGATATGTTTTTTTTAATTATTATTCCAACACAAATTAATAAAGAAGAATTGTCACAAGGTGTTGGCATTTAGTTTCCTAATAAAAATTCCAATCAGAAACTAGCCATAACTGGCATGGCTACCTCTGGGAAGCCCCATACCCACAAATGATTGACAACGTTATCAGTGGGATGCTTAATTTTCCTGCACGTAAAACCGGATTGGCCAAATATCCACGTGGAGGGGGCGTCTGCGGGCATTGTCTATCGTGGGAAGAACAACGATGGAGGCACGTAATGATTACGTAATTTCATGGGACAACCCATGGCTGCACGAGGGAGTTCCCCACTGTAAGGTATGCAGAGCATTGGATCATGGCTACATGGTACTACTGCACCCATATTTGATATATAGTTGGCGTGTGTTTATGTTGCAGGCATATACTGATATCAGTGAGGAGACTGACTTTCCAGACTGGGACAACCTTCATCGTGAAACCGTGAATGGTGATCTTAATTGGATTGCTCAAGGGTATGGATGCAAGTCGATGGCTGCAATTGGTGATAACCCTACCTCAGATTTTGAGGCCATCCTCACTCTGGAAGGTGCTACATCACGAGCTGCCTTGATGAATTTGCATCAAAGCATGTGGGCAGCAATAAATAAGCATTGAAGCCAACTATATATACATATTTGGCTATAAAATAAGTTGCCCTTTGAATTAAAATAAAGGAAAATCTTTCATTTCAAATTTTGTTTTACCAAGTCAACTTTGATCAAGTCTCAGAATCTAAATCAGTTAAGAAAATATCTCAACTGCTTGAATTTTCTTTTAGAGTTAGTTATAAAAACTTAAGTTCTAAGCTTATAAATAGACCCCTCACTCCAATAGCAAGACACACAACTCATTTCTCTTTTTTCATCTTAAAAGAAAAGCTGAAGACTACTCTTCGTGAGAATAGGTTCAGTGTTAAAAAGAATTTTATCTTCGTTTTTCTGGGCAATTTCTTCATTTGAGCAGAGGCTCTGCCCACTGTCCTGGGATCCTTTACCGTTAGGGGACAAGGTCGATTCAACGTCTGGGCAAGGAGACGGGCTTTTGATCTTTTAAGGCAGCGACATCACGGCTGCATTCCCCAGACCAGATTCCTTATTTTATTTTAATTATAATTATTGTTACATGATAGAATAATTGTTGTTTTATCTTAATTTAATTTGTAAATATATTGCATGTTTTAGAAAATAGTATAAAATTTTCAACAATCTAAAGGATCAAAATTATATATAGTGTCTCTTTTCATTTAATCTATTTTCTATCTATGCAAAATTGAACTCTTGCAAAAGATTTGTTTATTCTTACAAAATCTTGTTGATTAAAATTATTATTCGAGTTTTATACAACAGTCTAGAAGACAATTGGTCTATTTTCAGCAATTTTGATTTATAATCTTGTTTTATCATTTCAATGAAATGCATTAATTACCCTTGAATTGGAAATATTTGCATAAACCATATTTATGTTATTTGATGATAAAGTTTTATTATGGCAGTTACACCCCTGTAGATATTTGCTCAGCATTTTCTGAAATTCATCTTCTAGTTCACCATTTTTTTATACTTTTATAAGAAAATCAATGGTGATGATTTCTACCAAATCCATTATTCTGCAATATAACTAGTGTCCTTATTCTTTAATTGTGCATTAATTCTCTTTACCTAAACAAAACGACAGTCAATATATAAGTTAATGTGTATTCATTTGAGGACAATAATTTATCATCTTGTTTTATTTATATATTCTTATATAATCATTTAGTGCAAACTGCAAAGCTTCCTTTTCGAACAAGTTCATGCCTAGTCCTGTAATATTATATCAATGCCTTTGCACTTAAATGTCAAATGTTATAACTTTTATCTTTATGTCGAGCTTGCAATAATCTAGTTCTATTTTGCGCAACTAGTTAAATTTTAAAAGTATCTTTCTTGTCTGTCTTGAGGGTGATTCCCCTCCAATCATATATGTCAATGGATAATAATCCTTGTTTTTTTTTTTTAAACCTCATCCTTTAGTTTCTTCAACAATAGAAATAATTTCTAACTAGAGACTGGTAATCCATTTTTTTTTTCTTCAATAAATAAAAGCAACTAGATTAATTATTTTACAAATTGAAACTAAGATCCCTTACATTCTTTTTATTTTGCATACCCTAATTTAAAAGTTACCAACATAAAACTGTATTCTGACATTTTAATATTATGAATACAGAAAATATGATAGAAATCTTCCTATCATTTTGACAAATCTAGAGTACAATAATATTATTTGTACACTCTTAATGTAGCTGAAATAGGCACAGGCTTTTAAGTATTTTTAGATCAATAAGATAATAAAATTAAAAGGTAAATCATTTTATCAAAATTTTATATAATTGGTGTTTAACAAAGGAAGGGTACTCAACGTGGTTCTGTAATTAAGGAAAAGAGCGGAAAACCTTCCACCTGAGTTACGCCGACCTGGTCAATTAGACTGATAAAATTGAGGTTTTGACTAACCCAATATTCTAAATTAAATATATCATCAGCCTTTGTTCACTATAACTTTAGAAGTGATGTTGTTTAGGTTATAACCCTAATTCTATCACTATTTGAACATACCTGAATCTATCTAGAATTAGCCCTGATTACAAATTATGGTTGGTCCGAGCTTTAACTATCTTTCATATTTGAATCTGATGTAAATAATGATCGGACTATGATAAATTAGGTAGAATTAGAATCCTAACTATGTACAGGATGATGAATAGTCATGTGCGATTTTGTTCCCCATCTAACTTTACTTGGGATCTAATAAAGATAGATTGCCTAAATGAATAATTTTCCTATAATTTAATATTATAATTGAGATGAAGAGACTACCTCTTAATCTCATTATTATTTTAGACATTACCCTTAACTTACAATTATCAAGTTTAGATTTGGTCCTATTTAGACTTTTTAGAAATCAGATTTCATTTTGACTTTACAAACTATAATTTCTCTCTAACTAAGTTTAGAGATAAATTAAATATCTATTTTGATATTTTCAAATATAGTTTTAATTTTCGAGAATTGGTCGAGATTCGTGGTTAGAAATTTAAATCAGATTCTTATTACATTTCTTAAATTTTGAAAAGTTATATATTTTAATATCTAGAGTAATGAAATAAATTTTCTCAAAATTACCCTATAAGTAAAAATATTTTCTCATTTCACTACTAGCTTTTATTCAATGAGATATTTATTATTGAAACTATATTAAATAAAAAATGTCATATTTTGATGTAACTTATTATACTTCTTAAAAATATATTTTTAAACTAAAAAATTTATATACCTCCTACTTAAGTGTTTTTCATGATTTAACTATGAGAATATTCTTATAGTTGCGAAAATATTAAACTTTTTATTTTTTATTCATGAAATTATGTGTGTATATATATTGAAATTATAAGTGCATCATTTATAATAAAATATATTGAATGATTGCTATATTTTACATAATCATGCACTTCAAACATTTCTTTAAAAGAACTTACTGTTTTTTTAAAGAATATTATAATTTTCATTGTTAATTAAATTATGAATAATTTTTAAAATCATTTAAAAATTTCTTTGAAGATTTTAAATGTGACATATTTTCAAAACTAAAGATATATATTGCATACATTATATGCATGTATTATTAATGAAAGCATGAACATGTTGCATGTACAAAGGAAAATTATATTTTATATCCTAATCACTAAAGTTAAGACAATGGTGATTTGCTTAAGATGAAAATTCAGATACTATTAATAATATAAATGGTAAGGCAAATTAGGATGCTTTGCTATCTGGTAAAGAACCAATTTGCAGCCATCTTATAAGATATCAACTCTCATCTGTGACATCATCAATGTCTTAATAAAGTGAATAGAATGGATAATAAATATTTTTGTCTAGTACATGTATAGTTCTTAATGTTTTGATCAAGTATATGCTTAAACTACTTTTTCAGATATATCTGAATTACATGTTAATTCTTAAACTTGACTCTAATTGTGCATTCTATGACATTTGACAAACATAAATTTCTTTACTATTCTTTAGCATATAAATATGTACATATATACCTTAAATATTTGAATAGTCAAATACAATGTATATATGCTTTATCATAAACTATAATGGTATAATTTGCTTGGTTTGAAACTAAGGCTACAATGGAAACTTTATAACTATCTTATAATTTCAAATGGGGGGAGACTCTGACAATTACCTCAAGAGTCATAATAATGTGGTCATAAAGGGTTAAATCTCTGACTGTCATCACTTGAAAATAAAAGGCTGTTAAGTAATTTTCTGACCCTAAAAACATAAAATCATTCTGATTAAGGGTCTTTCTAAGAGTATAGTCATAGTTTCATTGAGAAAGATAAGGTTAAGCCTATAGTAGAGTTCACCGGCAGCGGGAACCCAACTACTTGATTGGGAGCTGGTTTCATGAAAGAGGTTCAATGTGCTAGTAACAAGCTTGACTGGTAAAACTCGTGTGGAGCATCAATCCGGATATATTTATATCCTATATGTAGCGTTGTAGCTACTACCCCTTCTCTATGGTAAGATGCTCTTATGATACAGTTAGGTAAGAATAAGTTTAACTCTTAATAAGTCCAACGCATGTAGTGTGGAGAGTATACTATCCAGCTGTAGTATCCTTAGAGGACTTACCTACTTGAGAGGAACCGTGATGGCCGCGGTTGGGGGGGCAGGGCTGACCCTAGAAACTCTCATGAGTCGGTTATTGTGAGCATGACCTTTAACGCTCAACCCGTTCGCTCAATAGATGAAGACTTACTGTGTGTATATTCTATCAATATCTGGTAAAAGAGGCTAATTCCAGGCGTAGTCCACTATGTCTCTCAGATGACAATGAATTCACTAAGGAAGGTTCTAAGCGTAGTCCACGTGTCCCGAATTCACAGTATGATGTTGCCCAATTTCACTCGTGTTTTATGATTTGATGATTTGGTTGTTATTTATTATTGATTTGTTTTATTCTGTCTTCCCTGAAACTCAAGCTTTTGGGGGGGACTGTTGGATTTTTTGAATAAAAATAAAAGGAAAAGCTTTCATTTCAAAATTTTGTTTTACCAAGTCAACTTTGACCAAGTCTCAGAATCTAAATCAGTTGAGAAAATATCTCAACTGCTTGGATTTTCTTTTAGAGTTAGCTATAACAACTTGGGTTCTAAGTTTATAAATAGACCCCTCACTCCAATAGTAAGACACACAACTCATTTCTCTTTTTTCATCTTAAAAGAAAACCTGAAGACTACTCTTCGTGAGAATGACTTCAGTGTTAAAAAGAATTTTTATCTTTATTTTTCTGGGCAACTTCTTCATTTGAGCAGAGGCTCTGCCCACCGTCCTTGGCTGAATGCTGGTGAATCCGGGGGATCCTTTACTGCTAGGGGATAAGGTCGATTCAACATCTGAACAAGGAGACGGACTTTTGATTCTTTAGGGCAGCGACATCACAGCTGCATTTCCCAGTCCATATTCCTTTATTTTATTTTAATTATAATTGTTGTTACATGATATAATAATTATTGTTTTATCTTAATTTAATTTGTAAAGATATTGCATGTTTTAGAAAATAATATAAAATTTCCAACAATAATAATGTCCGTGTTTTTTCCCCGAGTTTATCATGTGGTTACGTACTGGTTTTTATTTTCGCATGTGGAAGTGTTGAATAATAATATCATCTTGTCTTTCAAATTGTTGTTTTGTTTTTCGTATGTATGTTCACATGCAGATTGTTGAATATGTCCTCTTGACTTCCAAGGTAACCATGTGGGCGCAGTGTAATAGTTCCTGTTTAATTCCTTTGAAATTTGCATCCACGAATAAAGTTGAGTAATATCTTATTTGTTACTAATTTCCATCGTGGCAATGCAGAACTTTTTTTTTAATGCGAAGGCACTTTCAGCAGTTTTCCCTCTTGCCAAGAGAAATTTGCACTTTCAGATGTATATATAAAAAGACAATAATGTAACCAAGGAACAATTCGTTCAGTGATCCATGTCATCGTCAACGGCTTTTTTTTTCCGCCGGTACTATTAAAAACTGACGAAAAAATCCGTGGTTTTTTTTTCTTTCTTTCTTTTTTTTTTTTTTTGAAAAAAGGGCCCCACAAATATATTACTGAGGGATTTAGGAACATCTGTGCGGGAAATTGGCGATGAGCAGATTTTTACTAGTGAGATTGATATTTCTCTTGGCAAGAGATTGTGCCTCTGTTACAAATTTGGTCAATCAAGATGAGGTGGAGCACTACCTCTCACACTCACCTATATGCGACAACAAACTTTTTTTTTTGGCACGTAAGAGTGTGTCATGATAATTTGTAATAATATCAGATTAGAAGAAGTCTCGCACATTGCTAATAACCATTTTGGTTCACCATTTTTTCTCAAAAAAAAAAAAAAAAAACAATTGAGGGGTTCGTATTAAAACCAGTCATAGTAGTCCTAATTCTACTAGACCGAGAAAAAATTCTAGAAGGAACATGTGAGAAATATGCTACAGAGAGAGAGAATTACATTGGATGCCAAAACACAAATGAAGGCGTCGCTCTAACATAAGCCCATTTTTGTAAATAAGTTGTTATAAGCTGTAAGAATAAGATTCTGAAACAATTTAGATTTTGTTTAATGAATGTGAGATAAGATTCTAAAGCAAGTGTCACTCTAATACAGTGATAAAACCTCTTTGTAATAGACAAAAAAGTCCGTGTTGGAATCTAACTTGGATAGCAAAAGTTGGAGTGAATAGCATAAAGTAGAAAAGAACACATGAGAGCAAGGTGATTCCAAAAGGATAGAAATTCTTACGAAAGAGAAAGAGGACGTAAAAGGAAAAGAAGAAATGCCCCGTCCTAGTAGAATATAGGATTCATAATGGATTGAGTAGAATCAAATTCGTAACGAATATATGTGACAACAATGCCATTCTGAAGGGATTAAGATTCCGATGAAGAAGGATAAATGAAAATAAAAGGAGTACATGTCGATCACACACTAGGAGCATAATATCTTTAACGGATTGAATAGAATCAAGATCTGAAATAACATAGGAAAGCAACAGATAAAGTATTCATTCATAAAAACTAATTGAAGCCTAAGAAAGAAGCTAATAGCATCAGTCGACAATAACTGTTATTTGTGTTAACTATGTCATTTTCTTTTAAAGATATACAACAGAATTAAGGGCTTGACTATGTCATGTTAATTAGATTCTAAAGGAGAGATTTATATGAAAGGAGTGAGAATAAATTAAAGTGTTTTGAATATATAGGTCATTTCTACATTACTTTTATTTGATTCTACTTGAAAAGAAACTAGTATATATGCATGCCTATATAGTGCATTGAGCTCCCATCCCAGCTCATCTCTAGGTACAATCTCTTGCAAGCCGGCGACATGGCAAGCAATGTGTTCGGCATCCCCATTACCGATGAGACCCTGAAAGCGATGCCTAAGTACGAGGGCAAGCAAATAACACGCTATGACAGGGCGTATGAGGCTATGAACATGAAGAACGACGGGGGCAAGGACAAAGAGGCCAGCAACTACGTTTGGAACCTCAAGAACGACTACGGTGATGGAACCTCGACACTCTGCTTGTTTTACAATGCCACGGGGGACACCATACAACTTGTGAAAAGCCATAACTGGTACGGACACCTCTACAAGGTCCCCTACCCGCAGACCATTGCAAACGGGCAGTGGGCAGCTTTCTTGCACGTCAAGCCCGACTGGCCCAACTCGAGCTGTGATGGGTCAGCTGCGGGGGTTGTGTACCGTGGCAAGAACGCCCAGGGGTACAAGTACGACTACATGTGTTCATGGCACACTCCATATTGGACCGCATATGCTTGCAAGGTATACTGTGTCAAAACATCTTTACTATTATAACGAGACAGGTTACCTTACTACTGCTATCTACCAATTCCATGTTGTTGTTGTTTTGCAATCAGGCCTATACGATGGTGCGTGAAGTGGGTCACTTTGAAACAAGCCAAGAATGGGAAGCTCTCAAGGACCTAACTGATGGTGCTGACCTGGAGATGAGAGATGAATGGGAGGGATGCAAGGCAATGGTGTCAATCGGTGACAACAGTTCCTCAATTTATGAGGCTATCCTCACTCTGAAAGGCATTGCCTGATGAAATAACTGAAAATCTGCAATAAAAAACTCCGTTGTACTAATAGTACACGCCAATGAAGAAAACTATATAAATAAAATGCTACATGCAGACGTGCATGTTTTAGATATATTAATTATAATAAGTGCCTTGTTGTGTCTTTCGATTGTGTCTTCTGTTGATGTACTCTACTTTCAAATTTCACTTGTTCTTGCATCACGTAAAACAAAAAAATTTCATGTTTGATCAACGAAATTGAACTAATTGAAGAAATTCTCTCTCTTTTTGAGAAAGTATGATGGGTTGTTGACTCCCTGACGTTCTATTGAAAAGCTTTAAATGAAACATCTTAAAGAATACAACAATATAAAAGTAGAAAATAAATGCACAACTTTACATGCCAAATACAAAAAATATAAGCACCCCTCACAAAAGCTAAAATATCCACATTCCAAAGAAAAAGATGTCAAAAGGTGGAGTGTGATGTGGAAGCAGCTACGCCTCCCCGTCCTCATTGTAGTTGTTTGCCTCGTGATCCATAGAGGATGTATCAAAGTCCGTCAATAGTGTAAGGAGAGAGTATAAAATCTTTATGGTAGAGTTTTTTTAACACTTTGGCTTTAGTACGGAATTTGCATGAAGTGTTAGGATGCAACAAATACGTGGATACGCCTAGAGGGAGCAGCAATTTACTTTGTCTGTTGACAGGTCATCTTCGCTGTCGATAGAACCCTGTTGACAGTCCCCTCATGACTGTCGATAGACATTTCTCGAGAGTCGGGACTGGTGCAGACTGGCTCAATATGTTGACAGGCCAACAACATTTTGTATATGAGCGGTTTTCAAATTGAATTCATAGTTCGTTTCTGTTTAGTCTTTATATATGTATATAGATCACCAATACCGTATTTTTAATTGGATTCAAAGTTCGTTTATGTTTAGCCTTTATATATGTATATAGATCACCAATACCGTATTTTATACCATATTTTTCTCATTTGAATTTATTAATATATTCAATTATATTTCTCAAGCTTTCAGCTCATAAAGCAACAAAGTTCATATCAATACAATAAAGACTAAACAGTCTACTCGAACCACATGGATGTGATGTATTTTTTCCGTCGTAGATAAGCACGTCAAGATCATGATTGGATATCTGCATCACAAATTGTCGAAAAACCCTGTAGGTATCATGCTTCCGTGGTAGTATTAAAGTGTGTAACCCAGTAGGGATTCATTACTCAGGGCAAGACAAATATATGTTGCTTTCTCGTTACATATGCTTCCCATGTGTCTCGACAGCAAGATGGCGACCAACAACTAATAAATCCCTCATTTTGGTCGATACAAGGATCAAAACAAGGTATTAACAATATCATGGAATATACCAGGAAGAAACATGTGAGATTCAGATTCCTCAAGGATAGAAGAAGTCAATCGGGCAAGAAACTATCCCTCTGACACATTCACCCGAATTATATATTAAAAACGATCTAACACAGGCATAAACTTGTGCGACATATTCAGAAACATCAGTCAATAGCAATGGCATGTTGGTCACCATCCAGAAAAACAATAGCATGGAAGTCATCAAAAGAGAACTTGGCCAATCTCGATCATCACATCAGTTTGAATTTTGGCTTGCCACAGATTCAAACATCAAAAAGTTGCAGTATGTATATTACATGAAATCATTGGATCATGGATTTCAACAAATATATTGATAACAAAAATGGCAATTGTGCTAGTTATGGGATTTGACCAACTGCGAATTTTGGCCAACCAAACCCACACCCAATCCAAAGCCCACGTCATTTGCAGGAAGTTTGCAGAGAACAGCATAACACGAAGGAAAGGGCATATTAGTGTTTTGGAGGGAGATCAAGGGACTAACCCTACTTTCTCTATTTTATTTAATTACTGTTTTATAATTTTGACTTTTCCAAAAGGTGGAAACAAAAGTGGAGGGGAATAAGATGATTGGGTGGTAGGCGAGAAGAGAGAGAGAGAGAGAGGCATGGCCTGTTTGATGTTACTCTTAATTATTCAAAACTGGTGGGCACAAATTTTCAGGACTTTGCAAATAGTCATATCTTAGTGCTCGTATAATATGCATGGTATGCCACCTAATTCTTTACTTTCTAATAATAAAAGAAATAGCCATAGATTTTTCAATTTATAGCATGTCTTGAGAAACAAGATTAATGATTATAGTTGTTAATCCATACTTGTATGCATCTGTTTGGTTAAATCCACGATTGTTGGCAACTATTGTCTTGTTGACTGCTCTTCAACTGTTTGCACAAACAGCTTTCATCTGGGTCCTCTGCAAATGAAGCCAGCATGCCTGTCAGTTTTTAGTATCCTTCTTACGCCGGAGAGCGGATTAAGACATCATCAAGGTCTACATCACTGGACGAATCTTCTTCAGGAGGCATCACTAGAATCGTCCTCTTTGCTTTCTGTTGGTTTCTGGGATCAATCTGACAACTAATCAAGATCACTGAAAATATCACCGATCTAATTGGCCAGGTCGGTAAATATCAGGTGGGAGGTTTTCCGTTCAATAGAACGTTCCTTAATTTAAGAATCACATTTCAATTTCTTTCCTTAGTTAAACACCAATTAGACTGGTATAAATCACTCTCAATATACTGAATATCAGTATATCCCCTGTATAAAGAAATTAATTCACTTATACAGTACTTGAAGTGAGGTACGCTTAAAGCGAATCTCCTTAAGACAATTACGTCCCCCGCACCGGTGCTAACGGGTTACTGGACGCTGGTCTCCCAAGATACAACACTCCTTCACGGTATTTAGATAGCACTACCAAATCACCGTACGGTCGAACCGTAGTTAACTAGTACCTTTATAGGATTATTGAAGCAGCGGGACGAAGACAAATTTGAAGAAGGAAGGTAGAAGAATATTCTTCTTCAGAAGTCTCAGGATTATTGAAGCAGTGGGACGAAGACAAATTTGAAGAAGGAAGGTAGAAGAATATTCTTCTTCAGAAGTCCCAAATTCAGACAACTGTTGAATTTTCTGAGCCCTCTTTTAGAACGAATTTTTGCAGAATCTCTTTTGAAAGTCGCTTCAGAAACTGAATTTCCCACTTCCTATTTGGAAGTCACTTCAGGAGTGAGAGAGAGAGAGGATCTCCTTCCGCGAGGGGCAGTTTGGTCTGAACCGTTGCAACCGTTTACAGATAGCCGTTGGCGGGACGGTTTGGATAGCGGAGCGGGTATGCTCGCAACCCATATCCGTGAGACTTGATTCAAAAAAAACCATGACGGGTAGGGAACCCGAACCCGAACCCGAGGGCGCGCATGTTCCCTCCCAATCGCGCGCAAAAACTCCAAGTACCCAAAGGGCACGCTCTTTGTTCTCAATTTTCTCTATTTAGATACTACGAACTTCCCTCCCATGGCCGATGTGGGATTAAATACCTTTAGTTACCTTTAGTCCCATTTTGGTTTTGAATTAGGCAATCTTTAGACTTGAATATCTCATTCATTCGAAGTCGGAATTGAATATGTGAATATACCACGTTCATCCCCAATGGAAGGAGAACACACTCCAAACATCATCCAATTGATTCAATCAACGGATATCGCCGTAATTCAATTCAAAGATTCACATATATATTCTTCATATTCCAACACTTTCTTCCTCAGAGCTGTCATTGGAACTATACTTACTTCAGATTCCGACCCATCCACAATGAATCCATCCAGACTACTGCCCTCCCTTTCTGAATCAACACCATCCAACTCTCCCTTCAGCATCTTTCGGTGTGTGAAAACACAAGCTGATGGCGCACGGCTGACCTCTTGCAATGTGAAGGATTCCGACATATCAAAATCTATAGGAGGCTTCCTCTTTCCCCATCTTCACTGTGCTGCATTCCCCTAACTTAACCAACCGCCACCCCGGTTGCCATTGTCACACCCAAGCCTCCTCTCTCTAAGCTTGCCAATGGGAACATTTTCATCGTCACCATCCTCGACAACAATGGCATCCTCATCCTTTTGATCATAGGAGTCAAGGGTATTTGAGGTTTTTTTGGGTGTAGGACTTGCGCCGAAACTTGTCAAATGGCCTATCAGCCCGTAGTAGATTTTGAGGGCTTTTGTTTTGGATCCACTTTCAAGTTATATAAATAAAAGAATCATTATATTTCTTGATTAAAAACATAATGAATTATACAAATACATTCCATCAAATAGAACAATGACACTTTCACAAATCAAAATATGGGTGATGTATTTTTATTATCACGCCGAGGAAATATGATGACTCCAACTGCTGCATAATGATACTAGTAATGTCAAGCACAAGTTATGGATCCAGGGCTACCTGTATTGAGTCTTATTAACAATCATCAGAATTCAGAGATCAATAACTAAAAATTACATTATGACAAATAGAAAATACATGAACAATACAACTGGTGATAAACTTTCTATATACACCATTATAACAATGATGAATCAATTAAGAATCAGATCATACTTAGCTGCTTCAAATTGAGAGTCAAAGATCCAAAAATTCACGCATCACACCTTCAGAGTACCAATGTGCGGATAACAAAGATGAATGAACAAATAAGTGGATGGTGACAAACTCAGTAACCAATTTCGGTTAGATTTCATGTAGAAAACTATGATTGAATTACAACTCAATTTACAGTGTTAGTGTGCATATAGAAGATAGGCATCTACGTCTGACAACATTTTCAGCAGAACCACCACCCATGCAGTCAATCCTCATCAGAACCTACTTTGTGCTTCTTCCATTTGTAGGCAGCCTCTAGAATCTTCAAATTGGGAGCCATTGCCACTTCATCAGGGAATATGTAATCAATGTATTCCTCATACCTACATAAAATCATCGTGTTAGCTCATTCTCATATGAAGTGTATAAAAATTTGCTGGTCTAAATGACAAGTTGCAAAAGCAAATTTGGAAACATGTAGGCATGTCAGAAGAAAAGAAACAAGAAAGTACCCAGCAGGATTTCCATCTTCAGATTGCATAGCCCTCTTCCTCTTTACTTTCCTTGGCAACTTCTTCTGTACTATGCTAACATCCCCAAGGTTTCCGAAGCTACTTTCCATATTAAACCACTCTTCCAAAAGCATTGCTCTTTCCTCTTTCAGTTCAGGCGCAGTTGTTCTGAAGTAATCAAATGCTCTCTCAAATACACCTGTTGGAATATAAATATAACATTTTAGCCCAAATTGTGCCTGAAACACAGAAAGGAGCTTTTATATTTTGACTTTGAAGTACCTCGGCATCTTCGGATGCACTCCATTTTGTGCTCATCATCATTCTTTGGCTGTGCCTCGCCCTCCTCTTCCATAGGGACAGAAGCCTCAAACTTTGCATAACTAATCCATACCTTCAGGTGTTTTGTTCGATTAAGTAGCCTATCATAGAGTTGCCTTGTCCTCTCGTACTCTCCATCAGATATTTCAAAGTCGATGTATGCCTGAAATGAAAGCAGCAGTTAAAAGTCAGATGTTTGTGAAAAATTGTAAGTGTACAGTAGAGTATATAACAGTTACGAACAACTAAAATTATGACAAGGAACAACTATCTACCCAGTCACCTTCAGTAACGTGAACTAACAAAATGTTTTACATATCTTCAGCTAGAATTTTGATGGATTAGAACAATGCTGATCACAAAAAGCTACCGCTTCAGGGAGAAAAATTAAAGAAAGTTACCAAAAACTGATGCCTAGATGCACGCTCCTAAAGCATGTTGGCTTTCCGTGTACTGTAAAAGTAAATACTAAATAGTGCCCCTAATAAATGTGCTGGTTTACAATTTTTCTAAATGTGTAACCTACCCAATTAAAGATAACATAGAGAAGAATTCGATGCCAAGCAATTAAAATGGGTGATGAGAGGTTCTAACAAGTTAACAACATTTGTCGATTGCAATTCTGTCCTAGAGCAGCACTCTAGCCATTTCCTTTCCAGTTCCCTTCCCCTCCTCTCTTCTCTCTCTTCTTTTGACTATAAGGAACCCTAAAAACTTACAGTTTAACACATTCTAAGAGATAGTCATTAATCCTTGATTCTGAAATTGATAAGTCAATTGCAAATTGGTTCCAAGTTCATGACCATTGTTTACAAGGTGATTAACAAGCATGTCCATATTGCACAGTCCACGCCAGTTATAGATAGATATATCTACTGAGTTCAGCCACTGAATTAAACTATGGCTGTCAGAAATAAACAAAATCTGTGTCATATTCGCAATCGTAATTTTCAATACTTCCTGGCAGTTGCCATTCACTCCACAACCCCAACCCAAACTAATCAAGCTTTCTTATATCCGATTATGTAGGCCAATTTGCTTTGCCTTTTAAGTGGTAATCGCCTTTTATCTGACCATGCAACATGTATAAGTTGCCTCCCCAACACACCCTTCTAAGATCTTTGGTCTACATAACCAAATCATCACAAGCGGCTTACTGATTAAGATCCAAATATCAGCTGCAGCAGCTAGTAACAGCAGTACAAGCACTAAGCTTTCTTGATACTGGACTGCCGTTTTACACAATGCCATTTTATTTTGGTGGGGTGTGTGGTGGTGGTGGTGGTGGTTTTTAGGTTTTGGATGGTGGCATGTTTGATCATCAATGAAAGACATCATTCTTTCATTAATTTTTTTTGCCATAGCAACTTTATTCAGGTCATTTGCTGGAACTTTGAAGAAACAACTAGCATTTGCAACCTGTGGTTCAATGGCAGAAGCTCACCAGATTGATTCCCCTCGGGTAATAAACAAGAGCATAGAAAAAAGCAAAAAACATGAGAATGTACTAAATTTTGAGTTGATTTTCTATAGATGACAGATAGACTTGTGATTCTTGTTAAATTCGACCAACGACTCAAACATCATCTATTACTCCATTTAGAATGCAGACCTCGTAGTGCAGGAGGTATGAATGCAATTACTTTTAGCAAAAGGTTACTAAGGATCAAAAACCACCCAAGGGTTTCTCGTTTTCTATCAAAAATGTGAATTTTCTCATAAAGATGTAGTGACTATGGCTTTTGTTGAAGTACCTTAAGACCTGTCTGGAGTAGGTCTAGCTATACTTCTTTTAATGGCAAAGTCATAGGCCGCTAGTCATCCTGATATTCAATTTATCACCACCACAACCACTCATCAAAATGGGGTAAGCTGCATAGCACAACCTGATATTGAGAAGGTTCCACACAAAATTTGATAAAATTTAAGACAACCATCTCAGTTGATGAGATGTTCCTAAATATAATAAAGAGGCAGGCCATAAAACCTAATAGGCCAGAACCCAGATGTACAAGGATGAAAGTTGTTAAGTCATAGATAGTGCTATTAGTCCTTATATTTGTTTTTCATATTCTACGAGCACAACTAAGGTAATCTCAACCATATTGTATAAGATCCTTCTATCTGAAAACAACGGATCGGTAGTTACGACCAGATTTTGGTTTGGTATACTTTAGTAGCTTTCTTGTTATATGCTGCAATACCTGCTATACACTAAGGTTTGTGGCAATATTCCTATGACACGTAGGAGTTAGGACCACTTAACCCACCCAAAAATTGCCATGTCCAATACATGGAAACACAAAATGTGTGTCCATCTGTCCGACACTTGTAAATTGTAAGCCGCTAATCAACTCAAAAATATGCATAAGCACTTCTCACAAAAGTCGACTGCTTTGTATCATGTTATAAAAATTAGGTTCTTTCGTGTATGAACAATAGCCTACTACATATAATTCGTAGTTAAATATGCATATATTTAGAAGAAATTTGCATATGTAGGTGTGTCCCCATATCTGAATATTGGACAATTGTTGTGTTTGACACCCGATGTTCGTGTCAACGCTCATGTCCATGTCTTTGAATCATAGCAATATTCACAAATCTGGCTTCAAACAAATGTATGATAGGTCCCATTGTCCCAATGTAAGAGACATAAAACATTGGGAAAGTTAGCTGAGAAATATATATACCTTCCACAACAACTCTGGCATGTCAAGTGCAGGTTGAGCAATAGCAAGCTCAAATATTGCTCGAGCACACTCTGTCTCACTTAGTGATCTCTCCAACTCAGCATACTTGCACCAAGCATAGCAATTTTCTGGAACCCACTCGAGATACTTCTCATATAGGATTCTGCAACGGTCAATTTGACCAAGCTGGAGATCAATTTCTATGTACTTCTTAAATATCTGTCATTGATGGAAGATACATAAGTAATTCAGAGGTCCTACAAGTGACATAGCATTAGAGTGTCTCTAACAAACATGGTACTTAAAAGGGAATAATGGCTAACACACCTTATCTTTTGGAGCCTTTCCAATTGCATTGCCCAAGATTAGGCGTGCACCCTTGAGATTTTTCTGTCTCAACTCAAATTGGGCTGCCAGGAGCCATATCTTTGCAAACGAGAACTTTTTGTGAGGAATCAAGTTAAGACACGCCCTGGGGAAATAATAATAAAAAATCAGGTAAGCATAATTCTGATCCACATCAAATATTTATTCTTGATAGAAGAAATAATGACCTCTATATACAATGATGTAGACAGATAACGAACACATGATACACGAAATTAATAGAATAGACAATGAAGGGTAGTTGCGTGCCCATATACAAGCCAGACTTGGGGGGAAAAATGAAAGAAAAATAACTGAACAGATAAAATAAAATGAAACATTCTCCCTTTGGCAGCAATAGCACAAGTAGCAGCTGACTCGAGCTAGAGCTGAAAGACTTAGAATCAACAAAAAGAACAAAGTCTTAATCAACAAATTAGGTCAGCTTTAACACTAGTTAACATATGCAAATACCATCTATATCTCCATACAAACATGTTTTTGTAAATTTTCCAAGATTTATCCCAACTTTTAATACACACCCTAATTTTACTGGCCTTTTTCAGATAGCCCAGTCAACACTCTGATGGAAGGAATACACAGCATATCATTAAGCAATTTTCCATACTTTAGCAGAGCTTTGGTATGACCTTTGTGCCTTGTGAACTGGAAGAAAGAAAAATGACAAGGGGAGTGAAAGCAAGAAAAATTGTTCCATAATTTATGAGAAATGCAAAACACTAATGTAACAGGAATTCAAGTCAGAAACCACAACAGCATCAAACAACAACAGCATCAAAGAGGAAATCTAATGAGACACCTAAAGGAAACGAAAAGAGATTCACATGAGATACCAACTACTAAATCCTAGGGAAAGCCATATGGATTCTAAAGGAAATCCAGTGAGACTTCAATAGAGAAGTGGCAGGGATTTATACTGGGGGAAAAAACTTAAATCATTGGGAAGTATCTGCAAGGAGAGATTTTGATAGAAAATGTTAAAAGAAAATTTGAATTAGAAGCATGATGAAGATGCACAGGAAAAACAAGGGAAATATTAAAAACATTTCGATTTAAAAGAATAGATTAAAAGTATTAGTAAACATTTAGAAATATATATGTATATGTATCATATACCAAGTTCAAAAACAAAAAAGTACGCAAACTTTCAATAAGTTTACCATAACTATAAGTTTCAATAAAATACCTCTAGTGTTTCCCTAAAATTTCAGAAAACTCTCATCCCAAGTTCTGAAACAAGTTTCTTGGAAAAACATGACCCTCTACATAAAGTTTCCCTTTAAGTGTGCTCTGCGCTTCCTCAAATTCTATTGTCTCTCTCCATATCCACCTTAAGATTCTCATTTTTGCAACGTTTAAGTGCCTAGGCCTCTCACACAGATCACAAGGCAGAGCCTCAATCATATCATGGAAGCTTCCAACAACATGTCAAGCCGAGGTAGATCCAAGGTAAATCTCTGACTCATCCATTATTCATACATATAAGCAACCCAAGTTAACAAAACAAGTCATTCTAAGGAAGAAAAAAAATTCATAAAATATCGATTTATAATTTGAGGCTTTGAGCTTTATTTGGTACAAATAATTTCAATCTGACTTCAACTACCACCTTTCTCCCTAGGATGGATTTGCAAATTAACATTATCTTTGAAAATCTATTAAGCAAATACAGTCCGTGATTCATAATCAATTATATATAACATAATAATAATTAGCTCATTACCGACAGAGATAAATGGAAGACATGTAGGGTGTGTGTGGGAAACCACAACATACCAGCACGTGCTATGCAACATCTTCTAAACAGCCACTAAAACAATACCTAGAAAGTCTGACTGCAGCTCTCAAACTCAGAAGGGTAAAATGCCATAAATTCAGCCTTTGTAGTTTAAATTTCAGATTATCTCAAGTATTCAATTAACAGACTTGCTTCTTTGAATTGTAATTTAGGCCTGCAAGAACAGAAGCTATAGCATTTCTAATATAAAAGTAATGTATACATCAAACTACTCAGTAGGTAGATGAAAAAACTGAAATGTAAAGACTTTTTAGCCTATATAAAGTTGTATTATAAAATATATAAAAAGTTATTGGTATGATCAGTAAGCATAACATTATCAAGTCAAATTATCAAAAATCAATACTTTCATGACATTAAAACCACCAGAATTTTACATGCTTGAACTCACCATGTTCAAGTGTCCGTGTTATGCTATGTTTGTGTCCAAGTTTCCCACAAGGCAGCATCATGAGGTAGGCAGCTAGGAAACTTTTGTTAAAATAATAATTACAATTCTTACTGGTGGGCAGTCTCCTTGTGCTTTTCCATTCTCATTCATAGATCAGTGGCCTGAATGTTGATTTTATAAAGATGCATTTTGCAATTATATGATGAGTGAATGTCAATGGAATGGGAAATATATTATGTAGGTTTAAAGTCAACAATAGAGTTATTGAACTTTGTCTCAAGAACTCTATATTATGCTGCATCTATATCCATGCTTCATAGAAGCCAGAATAATCAGGTGGGTTATAACATGAGTCAGGAGACTTTTGTTAAAAAAATAAAACTTACTGATGGTCAGTCAAACTTTTCCATGCTCATTCACAGATCAGGGATCTGCCATTTGCGTGTGGATGTTACAAGCTTGCCATTTTGGCAATTATATCACGAGTGCATGGTAATGGGATTTGAACAGAGAATGTAGGTTTGAATCAACAATAGGGTTATTGATCTTTCTCCCAATCAACACTATGGTACCATGACTGAATGTTAACGGAATCAGAATCAGGTTAACTTACATGCAAAATTTAATGTTAAAATAAAGAAATTATATAACAACTCCTACATATAAAGATAGAAATAGCGACTTCTCTGCTGTAAGAAAATAATCATTAGAGATGACTGCTCAAGTTATAGAGCAAGGAAGCATCGATTATAAAGATAAACATAAACAGATCACGTTCATCTCTGCACTAATCAAAACTACTTTGAGATTCATGCTTTGTCTTAATATGATAATTCAGACATGCTTGCCATGGAGATATTTGAACTGACCCTGAACACTGGCTTTGGCTCATTCAAATTAATCTGCTTATACCTAAGTGAAAAGAAAATGTGAAGTTCTAAAATCCAGCTGCCACATACATCCCCAAGGGTCCATTTGGTATATGGTGATTGGAAACACATATAGAATTACAGCTTTGATGTTGACAATTAGACAAATACACTTCTAATTCATTCTGTTTTGTCACGCGTATTTGAAATGCCAAACCTAATATATGCAGTCTGATGGAAAGTACTTGAGAATATTAATTAAATGTTGTTAGTTTTAATCTTGATATGTAAACTTTCAACTTGCAACATAAAGTTAGCATCCCTTTTCAGTTCCCGGATTTGTAATTGCAAATTCTAAGAGTGAATTCCATTTCAATATTTCCTAACATGACAAGCAGTGGGATTCTTAGTGAATCCTGTAGCTGAAAACAATTAACCAACCTACCCTTTTTTCTCATCTCAGCCTTCCTGCTTTATCTAAACCCTCATTTGAATCCATTCAAAACCAAAATCCAACCCTGTAACAATTCCTAATCATTAGACATTCCAATCAACCATCTAAACTAGTAGTTTGATATGGTTATTATTTATGTAACTTATTTTTAAAACTTTTTTAGAGTAATGTTTTCATTATATTTATATTTTATTTAAAGTTATTTTATCAATATTGTTTAGAAGGAGAAGGGAAGATGATCAAAAGCTTGCACAGGCTAATCACTTAACAGAGCGCCTAGGCAGCAACTTGAGCGGAGAGCTCAATTGATTGCTCGCCTTTTTTTCTCCACTTGTAAATCACTAAGATAGCAATAGTAAGATTTGAAATGAGCAAACTTTTTTCCTACTTTTAACCTTAAAATGAGCCATTTAGAAATCAACAATATTGGTCGTATGATACCCATATGTTGTTAAATCATTTTGATATCATAATCAGGTTCTAATTGTGTGATGAAAAGGAGGTCAGACTCCTTTTTTCTCTTTGTACTCGTCTTACCTTGAAACATAGCGACCAATGTGGATTTAATGATCCACATGAGTTGAATCGTAAATTAAGTGTATTTGTGAGTTTACATTAGAAGCGCCTATGACATTAGATCTTAGTCCCCATTTCTATAACTTGCCATTCCTTACAAACAACATGAACTTAATCCTTTCTTCAAAAACACAAGTTGCAAAATTGAAATCTGCACAATTTCTGAATATCAAGCCCTTGGGCAGCTTCAAATTATAATTGTAAACCTTAAAAATTAAATAATTTTTGTTTCTAGCATATCCTAGACATGCAGGTGCATCAACAGGATGGAATTAAGAAATTGCCGGGTATTCTGTTCTGATATGCACTACAAACCACCACTTTTCCTCTTATTGAAATATTCCAGCAACTATAAGGCCCTATTCATCATTCATATTGCATTACATATACATATCTATCATTGGTCACCTTTCCTTTCATTTTAATTCAGCATTCAAGGACAAAAAGGCCTACACAATTAAAGATAACTCACAAGGATTGAAGTTAACATGAAAGGAAATTGTAGTTCTCACGAAAATTCAGATGCACAGAGATTAAAAGGAAACAGAAATAATGTTGGAATGATATCTGATAGGTAGGTTTTTTTTTTTTAATTCTAGCTGCAAATTGAATTGGCTCCAGCAGGTCTCATTTCTATAAATTTAGTCACATCTAAGAATTTAAGATGTATTCTGTTTAATCTGTTAAAGATAGCAGTCAGTGTGAGAAACGAAATGGCGAAGAACATAGAAAATATGAAGTCCTAAGGAACCGAGACAACCACAACTTCATTTCGCCGAATAGCCAGCAGCAACATCTTAACTAAAAGGTGGCAGGGTAGTTGAGAATCCTTCTGGCAGCAACAGTACAAATATTTCCCAACCCAACAAAAGGCAACCAATCACTATGTTTTTAGCCAATTTAGTCCACTGTATGCCCTGACACCTTCAAACTTTGTGCATCACTGTCTGCCAAATTCCAAAATTCATTTCATTTTCCTCAATCGTCATAATTCTTTGACTGCTCTAGCGTTTTAGAATCCACATGACAGCACCTTTTAGCTTCAGTAATTAATTCGTTTTCTTATCCATTGATTCACTAAAAAGTTTCACATTTCTTGAATCCACCTATAGTCAATTTCAATCCTGTGTATTAGGATACAACTTTTTCCTATAGGTCGCCAATCACCTTGCGGAATGCCCTGCTGATGACCTTATCGAGACGATGGAAGTGCGTCTCATTACCTCTAAGCGCACCTTTCTATTACTTTATCTATTAATTGTCCCTAAGCTAAATATTGATGTTCAATTAGGTCAACTTCACCAATAAAACACAAGTAAAGCATCATTAGTAGGACATCTTAAGTACTTGCACACACAAAAAATGTCAAAGTATGTCAACGCAACTTACCAAATACCTGCCTAAAAAACAAGGCATAACAACTATCATCAAGCATGCTAAACACAAAGTATTGTTTTTTTCTCATCATTTACAATCAATAAGGTTTTCGCTCAAAACTTACACGTAAAACATTCTAAATTTTATTTTGGAATGACCAAGCTAAGATTTATCAGTTATGCTGATATGGTGGTGTGAACTAAAGATTTTCATTCCATAAACAGGGTACAATTGTAATGAAGGTTAAGGAACAAGGTTAAAGTTGCTGCTTTGGTGGATACATGAACAATGAAACATAATTTATTTTTTTTGAATTTTTCCTTTACAAGAAGTAAATATTTTCCCCTTCCAACTAGGTTTTCATGCATTGTTACTTAAAGAAACCATGTACTATACGGTTTTTTTTTGTAGGAGTATAAGTAAAGTTTGTATTATCAAAGGATGAGTGTTTACTTGTAAACTTCTCTTGTCCGCTCCACATCTCCTGCATCAAGCTCTTCATAAAGAGCGTAATTAATCCTAGAAATACAAATTTTAGCAAACTAAATAAGTATCAATAAATACGCAGGTTATAAAGCACTAAAAAAATCGTATGTGAAATTTCCTCTTACCACAAGTAAATGTACCGCTGCCAATACCGCTTCTCCTCAGCTGGTGGAACATTCGCGATTGCCCTCTCATAAACCTCCCTAATCATCTCTTTGCTTCCCACGCTCTCCTCCAACCTTATATAATCGAACCAAGAATCGTAATTCAAGAGGTTCTTCCTCACCTCCTCCTCGTACTGAAACCTCCTCTTCCCCACAATCGCATCCTCTATCCCCTCCCTGTCCCCATACTGCTTCTCGAACGCGACAAACTTCCTATACAAGTCCTCTGCCCTTCCCTTGGGTATATGGTCCAGAGCATACTTATAAATGCACCTCGCTCGCTCTGTCTCCTTACACCTCTCCTCAAACTCCGCAAACACCACGAAGAGCACCTCTGCCTCCTCATCATCTGACAGCAAATCCACTGCCCGCTCGTAAACCGCCCTGGCCCTTGCAACCTCCCCATTCTTCATCTCAAACTTTGCATACTTAATCCAAGCCGAAACCCTCGGGTGGCACACGACGAACCTCTCATAAATTGCCCTCGCCCGATCAACCTCATTGTACCTGAGCTCGAACTTAATATACGAGAGCCACCCCTGCATGTCAGGCTGCCAGTCCATCCACCGCTCGAACACCTGGCGAGCGCCGGCCACATTGCTGAGCATCTCATCCATGTGAATGTACTTGTACCACAACTGGTCCACCCTGGGCAGCAGGGTCACTGCGCGGTCCCAGAGGTTCCGGGCGTGGTTGATGAACTTGTTCTTCATCTCGAACTCAGCGTACTTGATCCAAAGTGTGTGGTTCCGGTAGTTGACCGCGAGAGCGCGCTCCCAGATTGAGCGGGCGCGGGCGAAGTCCTTCTGCGACTCCTCCCATTGGGCGTACTTGACCCAGACGGTGGGGACGCAGCGGACGCGGCGGATGTGGTCCTCGAACTCCTTCCTCTTGCGGAGGCGGTACTCGGAGAGCTCGATGGAGTCAGTGATCTTCTGTTTTGGGGGTCGGATCTCGGGCTCCTGGCGCTCTCGGGCCTCACGCAGGATCTGCTCGGCGGTTATCTGGATTTGGGCGGGGGTCTTGTTCTTGACGCGGGTGGGGCGCGGGAGTTTCACCTCCGTGTCGCGCTTCGTCAGGAACCCCAGGTTGGGTTCCGCGTCCCTCAATGCGGAACCCATTAGGGTTAGGGTTAGGGTTTTGGGGGAAGAAGAAGAGGATTGGGGGTTGGGGGGGGGGGGGGGGGGCGCGCTGTTGTTGGTAGGTGCGGTTTTGGTGTGTTGCTTTTTGGAAAGGGAAGGGGAAGGGGGGCGAGAGAGAGAGAGAGAGAATAAAAAAGGATTCGGGTCGGATTGGCTCTGAGAGCAGTTCAGGTCGGACTCCAGTTCGGGTTCGGGTTGTCAGATCCGGAGGCAAATCAAAACTGGCCCTATTAAGGTCCAGAAAATTGCAAAATATTCTTGGAAATCAACAAAAAAAAAAAAAGCTTGGAGTTTAAATTGTTGAGCGTTCAACTTTCTCACGACGACTGCAAAGAAGACGCACCCTTTTCAATGGGCCTTGTACTTCCAATCTCAAAAGCATTTACATGGGCACAAATATGCTCTTAACTATCACTGCGGTACTACTTGTGAAGAGAGAGTGTAAAATCTTGATGGTAAATTTTTTAACTCATCGGAGATGAGAATGCAGATAGATCAGAGTTCAAAGGTCAAGAAGAAGCTCTATTTCTAACTGAAGACAGAGAATCGATCGACCGGCTATGCACAAAATGTACACATGGAATTGCGGTCGACCGTCCGATCGACCGCATAGAAGAAGGCAGTTGCAAGAGAAAGCATTGGTCGACTGGGTTGTCGACCACTGAGACTGTCAGGAGTTACTAAAAATTTCGGTCAATCGACAGGTCGACTGTAGAAGGACCCGATCGACCGGAAGACGCGGCTGACAGTTCCCTAAGTTGATTCAAAGTTCGTATCTGATTCGAATTTAGATCGGTTGGTTTCCTTCAACTCAAGGACTCTCAGCCTATATAAAGAAGGGTGTTGCCCCTGCTATGTATCATGTAATTCTGATTATTTGAGTAAGATCTCTCCCCCTTTTGCTCCAAGGATGGAGGCAAATTACTAAACCTCGTTAAATTGTGTGTTCTAACTTTCTTCTTTTGTTTTCTTTGTTCTTGCGTTTGGCAACTACTCTCTGGTGACTCTCTCTCCTCTGCGAGGGGATTCCAACAAGGGTATAGAGCTTTTCGGGTTCGACGGGGAGTTTCGTTTGGGTGGAGCAAATCAACTTGGAGACTGTCTGCAATTTCGTTCAGAGATAAAGATCAGATCTTTCTTATTTTGATTTATTTTCACTAATCGTTTTTCGCATTATTTTGAGGAATTCATTGATGAGATCGTCGGAGATAGTCAATCCACAGTGAAATCTGTGAACTTACATCCATTGAAGATCGATGTGGTAAAGTTTGATGGCAAGAACAATTTTGGAATGTGGAGATGTGAGGTGATGGATGCATTAACAGTATCAAACCTTGAAGACACTCTACGATTAGAAGAAAAGTCGGAGGAGACTTCTGAAAAGAATTAGAATAAGATGAATAGAACAGCTTGTGGTCTTATAATGTCCCGCTTGATACAAGACATCAAGTATTATATGTTGTATGAAACTTCCGCAAGGACGATGTAGGAGACCCTCGACAAAAAGTATTTGACTAAGAGCATAGAAATCGATTGCATCTGAAGAGGAGGCTTTACCGCTTTCAGTTAAAGAGAGGACTTTCCATTGATGAACACATGAATAACTACGAGAAGTTTCTTGCAAACCTAATTAATGTGGATGTAGAGATCAAAGAAAAGCACAAGACAGTAACTCTTTTGAATTCTCTTCCTGATGAAGAGTATGGGACCTTCATCCTAATCTTGACCAATGGTAAACAAACACTTAATTAGAGTAATATGTCGGCTGCGCTTGTAAATTATGAAGTAAGAAGGAAGGAGAAACAGTCTTCTTCTAATGGTACATCAGCAGAGGCGTTGACGATAAGAGAAAGAAGTTCCAATCTGAAGGGAAAAAGCGAGCATGGGAGATCAAAATTCAGATCAGATTTTAGGGATCTGAAGAAGAACCAGTGCACCTTCTGTAAAGAGTTAGGGCATTGAAAAGTTGATCGTCCAAGGATCAAAGATAAGAATGAGGAGTCGAAGACCGGGGCAAATCTTGCACAGGTGATCAGTACCCACTCGGATAGTACTTCACATGCAGATGGATTGTACACAGACTCAACGGTATTTTCTTTCTCAGTCACTACTCCTACTATTGGTTACTCAGGCGAGTCTGAGTAGATGTGTAGCATCCCGTTCCCGGGATACGTACCCAGATACGTGTCCCAAATTTTTTCGACCGTATTAATTCAATTTCCTTCCAGTATGTGTTTTTGGGTTGTGATTGCTTATGTTATTGTGTATCGGATTAGGATTCTCAGACCTGAGTCAGCCCTGACCCGGACTGGGAACCCGATACCAGCCTGCTGCCCAATTAGACTTTTCTGGTAGTCCGATTGACTGACTTTAGTTTCAAACACTGTTTTCTAATATTTTAAATTTTTCATGAATTTTTGAAATTTTTCAGAATTTTTCTATAAAATCTCCAAAACCGGTGTCGGTCAGCATCGCTGACCGATTCTTAGATTTTTAGTTTTCAAATGAAATTGAATTTTTAGAAACGGCTTTCACGTTACTTCTTAAAATTTCATTTTCTATCTAAATAAATTTTTGAGATTATTCTAAATTTATCAAAATTTGACCGATTCTGGTGTCAACAGGTATCGCTAGAAGATTTCAGGATTTTAATTTGAAAATAGATTGAATTTCTCGAATCTAATTTCACCAAGTATCTTAAAATAATATTTTCAATTTTTAAGAATTTTTCGGAACGTTTCTGATGAAATCACCTAGAGGGGAGGTGAATAGGTGATAAGGCTAATCTAAAAACTAAATGCGGAATTACAAAACTAATTTGCAACAACACCTAGTGCAACCAACGAGTGTAGCCGAATTCCCCGTGAAGGACTCTGGACTAACTCCTCTTGATTCCTCTGAATAAGAGTTGAGGCGCTATATGAAGCTCTCGTGGTTAAGCACAAGTGAGGCACACAAACAAGCACAACCAAGCATATAAGAATAAGCAATATGGATCAATGCAAGGCACAACACAAGCATATATATGATATGGCAATATGAATAAATGCACAACACAAGTAATAGAGAGAGGGTTGAGAGTCAATAGATCAAACGCAAACAAGAAGATGTGTTTCGAGGTTCGAGCACCGAGCTCTACGTCCCCGCCTTCACCGAGAAGGATTTCCAATCCACTAGGAGTACCGAACTCCTCTCTCAACCAATATAACCTCCACCGAGGCAATACAAACACCACCTCACACAAGAGGGGTAGACCCTTAGCCAAACAATCACAATCCACCTCTACTAAAGAGGGATACAAATCCAACACCAACTCCACCTCACCAAGAGGGAGTAAATCACTACCTCAACCTCTACCAAAGAGGGAGCAAACCACAACCCAAATCAACCTCTACCAAAGAGGGATACAACAAATCAAGGAGGGTACAACAAGTGGTATATCTCAACCACAAACCAAATCCTTTTCCCACAAACAAATGATCCTAAATAGATAGGATAGGAGATATAGCTCAAGTGTGGAAAACCAAGAGTTTGGAAAACAAAAACTCAAAGAAAAATACTTGGGAAAATACTTTGTAGATGATAGAAGTGAAGAACAATACAAAACTCCCAAATTTCTATTTTCTTTGATTTTTTCAAAACCCTAAAACAAATAAGATGAATCCTTTTTGGCACAAAAACACTTTTGAAAACTTGTTAAAAACACTTGTAGATAGGAGAAATTTTTTCTCTTAAAATCTTACACAAAAACTCAAAGGAATGGGGTATTTATAGCCCCAAAACAAAACTAGCCGTTGGCTGAAAAAAAATCAGCCAGCGCGGCTGGCGGTCGACCGCCCGGTCGACCGCCAACGATCAAAAATATGACCGTTGGAAGCCAGCGGTCGACCGGCCGGTCGACCGTAAAAAAACAGAGAGCAAAGCTCTCTTGCCCGGTCGACCGCCTGGTCGACCGGCCCAAGTGCCTGTCCAACGTGCACAGCTTGTGCACGTCGGTCGACCGCCCGGTCGACCGGCCCAAGTGCCTGTCCAACGTGCACAGCTTGTGCACGTCGGTCGACCGCCCGGTCGACCGACTCTGGGCTCCGGTCGACCGCCAGAGCCTGTCAGGCAGAAATCTGGGTCAGAAAACTGAGTTAAAAAATATTCTAAAAATTCCCATAAATCTTCTAAAAATCCACAAAAATAGTTTTATCATTCTACATTAAAATATAAACTTGTGTGAAAATTTTCAACACAAGTATCAAACATTTTAAATCATTTTTGTGTCTTATAAATTTTGTCAAAAACCAAAAGCTGTATTTTACCAAACTTGGATTTTTCAATAGGAAATCTGATTTTTCCTAAAACTCATTTAAATACAAAAACATGATACTTAAACACTTTGAAGCATGATGCATATGGATAGAAATCCAATATACATGAAACATATATATATCATAGTTTTTGACTTTAATTCCAAAATAATGTTTTGTTAAAAATACCAAAACACCAAAACTCATGAATAGGTATATCAAAATAAGTTTGTCTAGGAAATTTAGCATGCATGTATATAGAACACATCTAATATACATTTAAACAATGTAAACTTGTTTTGAACCTATCTATTCATGAAAACCAATATCGGTTAAACCAAAAACCGAAAACCAATATCCAAAACATAAAACGTGTGTGTATTGTGAACTTGAGCATATCACACTATTCTAATCTTTACACATGGATCTAAAACAAACTAAACTAGGATACCTAAGTCTTCTTGACGATCTCCGTCTTCAAGTCGACTCGATCCAAACCGTGATCCACCGAGCTTGACTCCAACGAGTGCTAAATATGATCTTGATGCTCGGGCTCTTGAATCACCAAGTGAAAGGCTTCAAAACTCCTTTGTTGAAGCTAATCACCAACTAATATCTTGGTTAAAGGTCTGAAACTAAACATCACAAGATTATTAGTAAACATAACTACATGAGTTAATCATCATCAAAACTAGAGTGGAAGGCCTCTGGGCCAACAATCTCCCCCTTTTTGATGATGACAAAACTCATGGAGTTATATATGCATGGATTAAAGTTAAGCTTCAAAGAAGCTCCCCCTTAACTCATGCATCACAATAAACATATAAATATGCAATGAATACTAAACATGATAATGCATAAATATGCATAAAACAAATAAATGCTCTTGATATCAATTTAAAAACAAATTTAAAAGGTAAAACTTTATTAAAGCTTTCGATACCAAAATAAAAACATGTTCTTTAAATAAAGCTCTTGATATCAACAAATAAGCGAAAAATGCTCTTGATACTAATTAAACGACAAACTAATAAATAAAAACAAGCTATGTTTCTAGATAAACAAAACATGCATATAAAAACATGCATATAAACTCAAATAATTCTCCCCCTTTTTGTCAATCATCAACAAGGGGTACAATCAAATATGATATCAATTAAAATATGTCAATGTAGAACATTTTGATACCAATTGAAAAGAAACATAAAAACATTTAAGAATTGATACCAATTGAAAGTAAATAAAGGCATTGATACCAATTTTGAGAAAACAAATAAAATCTTGATACCAATTGAAAATATTCAAATAAACATCTTGATACCAATTGTAAGAACTTGTCATTTAGAACATATGATACCAAAATAAGATAAATATTCATTTTTTTAATCATTTTATATCATAAAGTATGAGAGTAGAAATCATCGGTAAACAAAATACCAATTGAAAGAAAAAAATACACATTTTCTCCCCCTTTATGAAATACCAACTAAAAAGATGCATAAGCTTGTGTTTAAAATATCAATTGAAAACTAATCAATTGAAACATGATGGTCATTAAAAATTCAAGTTTTAGCATAAACATATATATATGTATGAAAAATTAGATACCAAATCGAAATTGATACAATTTGAAGTGAAAGCATACATACATAAAAATATATATGAGTATACAAGAAATGTCAATATAGATACCAATTGAAAGAATCCAATGATACCAATTGAAACAACAATAATATCAAGAGTATAACTCATATAACCTATCCTCCTATTTCATGCTCAAGTTTAAAATGATTTTCACTATAAAGCATACATGTGCATGGTCTCCCATCCAACCGCCCGTTGAAGGTTGGGGTTTTCAAAAAATAGGCTTAAAAAATAAAATATGTTTGAAAACTCTACCATAACGAAGAATCCGAACTAGTTAAATGGAAAAACTTCTAAACTAGTACGAAATCCTTCAAGTAAGGAATAAAACAAAATTATATTTCATGAAATACATGTAAATCACATGGCACTAAACACTCGAAGTCCATAAAGCCCATACATACTCATGAAAAACATAATCATGAGAAACATTTAAATAAAGTGAGTGTACAAGTGTTATGTGATACAAATAATCATGAAAATAGGCATTCAAGCTCAATATTCCTCAAAACATGAAAATCATCAAAACTCGATTTCTTCAAGGCATATGTATGTCAAGTATAAACTAAAGTATACATACATATCCAAAACATAACGAGTCCACAAATGTATATGCATTAAGGCACGTGGCTCAAATGATGTATATGTATAATCAATAGTTTAGACAAGGTGGACATATACATGAAGTGAAAACACATGATTATAAAACATGTCCAAAAATGGGAATACGAGTCAAATGCATGAATCATTAAAACTAGACTATACTAGCACATCTAATGGGTACAACTAAGCGTTCAAGCTCAAACATATAAAAATTTATTTGTGGCCCACTATATGTACAAGTATAAATCCTAGTCTTAATGAAAACTAACATTTAAACATATATTCAAATCATGAAGCATCAAAAACAAAGGTCATAAATATCCATATGATCATTATGTATATGCTTGTGCATTAGTCTTAGGACAAACATATTAGTTAAAAACAAAGTGAGAACACATAGATATAGATCCATATTAAACATGGGTGTCTCAAATAACTAAACATGTATATCACTAATCTAATAAACATGGCATAAGCATAATGAACAATAAAACATGACATGCTATGAATCGAAGACATGAAAAGCATGCAAACATAAATGGGAGTTAGAGATCGATACCAAAACCGATGAAGGCACTTCTCTAGTTCTCCAAACCAAGGTGGTCCTCCCACCGAACTTCCCTTGAAAGTGATGCATCCAAATAGTCCACATGAAGCTCGGAACGCATCCACTCCAAGGTACCGCAACTCTCACGTCATGCGAGAGCCCACACCTACATCAAATATAATAGGGGTGATCTTTGGTACCCATACTTTTTTGAGTTTATGGGGGTTAGCACCTTTCCTAACCCAAACAAATTTAGTTGCTAAATTATCATCATGTATACGATCATAGCAAAATTTAGCAAGGTGGCCCTTACGTCCACAATGTGTACAAGTGTACACATGAGCATACAATGTGTGATGGTGGTGACCGTGAGTAGCATGTGTATACCGTGGAGGGTGTGCATGCAAAGATGGAAGTTGTTTCTTTCGAAACAAAGATTCCAAACGTGTATGGCTCAAAACACATTGGCTCAAAGTGGAGCCCAAACAATCAACATTCTTCTTTAGCATAGATATATCTTTTTCAATTAAAGAAGAAGTGTGACATGCAATAGGTGAAGCTATCCTAGCATGGCAAACATGTGTATCAATATTATTTTGCAAAAATTCATTTTTCTTTAAACAAATTTCTAAATCCTTAGAAATAGAAGCAATTTTCATTTTTAAAGAATCATTTTCTTTTAAAACAAAATTAACTTTTGAAGATAAGTTTTCATTTTTCTTCAAAATTGTTTCACAATCATTTTTATTTTTCAAAAATTCATTTTCTTTTAGGGCAAGTTCAAGCTTAGATTTCAATGAATCCCTATCATTAGAAATCTCCACCTTCTCTTGCAAAACTAAATCAAGTCTTGAACACAAAACCTTGTTTTCTTCTTTTAGTTCAAAATTTTTGTTTTTCAACAAATTATATTTTTTCAATAATTTTTCACATACAATGGATAGTTCTTCATTCAAGGCATTGGCATCAACATATTCATTTGAAGAACTAGCACTATCATCACAATCTAATTGAGATTCCGAATATACCTCAAGGGAGTCATTCCCTTGGACCATGAAGCATTGTGACTCGGATTCTCCGCTAGATTCCTCCTCCGTTTGGATTGGCATTTGAAGCTTGGAGGTGGTCAACTTGTTCCACACTGCAAAGGCGGAATCATGGTTAGAAACAAGTATAAGATAATCTTTATTAAGCGTGCTTCTAATAGCCTCAAGGGCTTGTGTATTGGCCCCTATATGATTGCAATTACCAAGATAGCATTTCTTGGTAGCGGCAAGGAAAACATGCAAACCTAGGGTTTTTAGGTACATGGACATCCTAAATTTTCACATGTCAATGTTGGAAACATCAAACATGGGAGGTGACAAGCAATCCATGAGTGTGTGTAAACAAATATTGTGCACAAATGCAAATGATAGATTAGCAAACCAAGATCACACTCCTAGGTGGTTAAACCAAATATCAGGAGCGTAGGCTCTGATACCAATTGAAATCACCTAGAGGGGGGGTGAATAGGTGATAAGGCTAATCTAAAAACTAAATGCGGAATTACAAAACTAATTTGCAACAACACCTAGTGCAACCAGCGAGTGTAGCCGAATTTCCCGTGAAGGGCTCTGGACTAACTCCTCTTGATTCCTCTGAATAAGAGTTGAGGCGCTATATGAAGCTCTCGTGGTTAAGCACAAGTGAGGCACACAAACAAGCACAACCAAGCATATAAGAATAAGCAATATGGATCAATGCAAGGCACAACACAAGCATATATATGATATGACAATATGAATAAATGCACAACACAAGTAATAGAGAGAGGGTTGAGATTCAATAGATCAAACGCAAACAAGAAGATGTGTTTCGAGGTTCGAGCACCGAGCTCTACGTCCCCGCCTTCACCGAGAAGGATTTCCAATCCACTAGGAGTACCGAACTCCTCTCTCAACCAATACAACCTCCACCGAGGCAATACACATACCATCTCACACAAGAGGGGTAGGCCCTTAGCCAAACAACCACAATCCACCTCTACCAAAGAGGGATACAAATCCAACACCAACTCCACCTCACCAAGAGGGAGTAAACCACTACCTCAACCTCTACCAAAGAGGGAGCAAACCACAACCCAAATCAACCTCTACCAAAGAGGGATACAACAAATCAAGGAGGGTACAACAAGTGGTATATCTCAACCACAAACCAAATCCTTTTCCCACAAACAAATGATCCTAAATAGATAGGATAGGAGATATAGCTCAAGTGTGGAAAACCAAGAGTTTGGAAAACAAAAACTCAAAGAAAAATACTTGGGAAAATACTTTATAGATGATAGAAGTGAAGAACAATACAAAACTCCCAAATTTCTATTTTCTTTGATTTTTCCAAAACCCTAAAACAAATAAGATGAATCCTTTTTGGCACAAAAACACTTTTGAAAACTTGTTAAAAACACTTATAGATAGGAGAAATTTTTGCTCTTAAAATATTACACAAAAACTCAAAGGAATGGGGTATTTATAGCCCCAAAACAAAACTAGCCGTTGGCTGAAAAAATCAGCCAGCGCGGCTGGCGGTCGACCGCCCGGTCGACCGCCAACGGTAAAAAATATGATTGTTGGAAGCCAGCGGTCGACCGGCCGGTCGACCGTAAAAAAACAGAGAGCAAAGCTCTCTTGCCCGGTCGACCGCCCGGTCAACCGGCCCAAGTGCCTGTCCAACGTGCACAGCTTGTGCACGTCGGTCGACCGCCCGGTCGACCGACTCTGGGGTCCGGTCGACCAGTCGGTCGACCGCTAGAGCCTGTCAGGCAGAAATCTGGGTCAGAAAATTGAGTTAAAAAATATTCTAAAAATTCCCATAAATTTTCTAAAAATCCACAAAAATAGTTTTATCATTCTACATTGAAATATAAACTTGTGTGAAAATTTTCAACACAAGTATCAAACATTTTGAACCATTTTTGTGTCTTATAAATTTTGTCAAAAATCAAAACCTGTATTTTACCAAACTTGGATTTTTCAATAGGAAATCTGATTTTTCCTAAAACTCATTTAAATACAAAAACATGATACTTAAACACTTTGAAGCATGATGCATATGAATAGAAATCCAATATACATGAAACATATACATATCATAGTTTTTGACTTTAATTCCAAAATAATGTTTTGTTAAAAATACCAAAACACCAAAACTCATGAATAGGTATATCAAAATAAGTTTGTCTAGGAAATTTAGCATGCATGTGTATAGAACACATCTAATATACATTTAAACAATGTAAACTTGTTTTGAACCTATCTATTCATGAAAACCAATATCGGTTAAACCAAAAACCGAAAACCAATATTCAAAACATAAAACGTGTGTGTATTGTGAACTTGAGCATATCACACTATTCTAATCTTTACACATGGATCTAAAACAAACTAAATTAGGATACCTAAGTCTTCTTGACGATCTCCGTCTTCAAGTCGACTCGATCCAAACCGTGATCCACCGAGATTGACTCCAACGAGTGCTAAATATGATCTTGATGCTCAGGCTCTTGAATCACCAAGTGAAAGGCTTCAAAACTCCTTTGTTGAAGCTAATCACCAACTAATATCTTGGTTAAAGATTTGAAACTAAACATCACAAGATTATTAGTAAACATAACTACATGAGTTAATCATCATCAAAACTAGAGTGGAAGGCCTCCAGGACAGGAATTTCTGGGATTAAAAACTTGGTTATTTTGGCTCAAATAAAATCCCATAAAATCATGAAAAATCTACAAAAATAGTTTTAACATTATACATTGATAATCAAACATGCTTGAACAAAATCAAGACATGTTACAAACAATTTGAACTATTTTTGTAACTTGGAAAATTTGGCTCAAAACAAAAACTGTATTTTCCAAATTGGTTTTTCCAAAACTTATTTTTTCAAAACTTCTCCAAATAAAAAAACAAGATATTTAAACAACTTTTAAAGCATAGAGTGTATGGATATGATCCACTACACATACATGGTGAAATATCTATGTTTTTGACATAAAGCTCTAAATTTGATTTTGGTTAAAACATATATACTTTGAATACCAAAAGCCAAACCGGTATTTTTCCAAAAAGAAAACTCTTTTGTATTTTTTCAAAATAAAATTCTTTTATGAAAAACTTAACTAAATCAAGAGTGTGTGTGTATAAGATATACTTGAGCAATCCACCAACTATTCTATCCTTTACATTCTATCTAAAAACAAAATCTGATAAAAATAAACCTAGACACAAGTTTTCTTCTTGAAGGTCTTCATTTGAAGTCTTCACATCTTCTTGACTTGGTCCAAACTTGATCCATAGAGCTAGACTCCTCTTGAGTACTTGATGTGGTCTTGATGCACAAGCTCTTGAATCAAACCATGCTAGCTCCAAAACTTGACTTTAAATCCTTTATTGAAGTTACACACCTACTAAGATCTTGATCACAAATCTGAGACTAAATAAACACAAGATTATTAGTACTATAACTACATGAGTTGATCATCATCAAAACTAGAGTGATGGGCCTTTGGGCCAACATCTGAAACAGTCAAATTTTACCTATTAAAATAATAATATTATTTACCGTTATTCTCTTTTCTTACTTTTTCCTTCTCCACTCCCCTACTTTATACTTCCAGAATATTCTATTAATTTAATTATTTAATAATACATTTATTTATTAATTTTTTCTCTTTCGTTTCTTTCCCTTTATTTTTTCCATTTTTTTCCTTTTTCTTTCTTTTCTTTTCTTCCCCTTATCTTCCCCATGCCCTGCTCCCCTTCCTGCAGTCGCCTGTAGCCGCCTGCAGGGGTATGATGGGCTGCAACAGCAAACCATCCCTCCCTTATCCCTACTCATTTCCCCCCTCACTTCCTCCCCCTATAAACCTTCTTTCCCTTCTCCCTTCTCATTTCTCATCTACTCCATTTTAATTTTTCAACTCCAACAACTCTACCAACACTCCCACTTCATCACCGCCGCCTCCATCACCGTCGCCTCCACTACCGGAGCCGCCATCGCCGCCCCTCCCTAATCGCCGGCACCACCTCCTCCACACCCCCTCTCCACTCCACCACCTCCCTTTCATTCAATCACAACTCCTCCACCTCTAATTTCAACCAAACCCATTCCCTCCACTTTCTCTCCTTCTCTAAAATTCACCATCATCTTAACAAATTTCACCACTCCCACCACCCCATCATCACCTCCTCCTCCTCCTCCAACTCTCCACCACCTCCAACAACCACCACAACCACCGCAACCACCACCACCACCAACTAACACCACCACCAACAACTTCTCCACTAACAACAAACCAAACAACAAACCACCAACCCCTCCCCACTCCAGGGCAGCCGTGCCCCCCCACCTCCAGCGGCGCCACCGCTGACCCAGGGTCGCCGGCACCGAAGCCCCCCTCCATTTTTCTTTCTTTCTTTCTTTCTTTTCTTTTCTTCTTTCTTTCTTTTTCTTCTTTCCAAATATACCCATTTTAATCACTTTCCCTAAATACCTTCCCCTTCATCCCCTAATTTCTTCTCCAAAATTTCAATCATACCCCTTCCCTTTAATTCTTATTTTCCTCTTCTAAAAATACCCTACACATTCTCTCTCTCCCTCCTTCCTACAACTCTCTCTCTCTCCTCTCTCATTCCCTCTCTAATATATTTATAATATTTATAATATATATATTTATTTTAATATATGGGCCAGTGGCATGCTCGCACGCGTTAGCAGATATCTCGGATTTTACTTGGTATTGTGTTCCTATTTTTAGGCGAGTGCTTTATATTAGGCTTAATAATTACTACTCTTATGTTTATAGCATGATATTGATATGTGGATATTTTAACATGCCTAACACTTGCTACTGTAATTTTTAGTACATGATTCCTTACTATACGAGTTAATATATGATATTGCACTCTGTATTTACACCGGCACTTGATATGTTATACTTGATACCTGATCCACGACACTTGATATCTGACACCGGCACTTGATATGTTATACTTGATACCTGATCCACGACACTGCTCACATCCTACTTTACTACTTGTGTTCTATTCTACCAGTCGCCTACTATTATCTTATTATACCATGCGTATTCACTACTTGATATCACTTGCTATCTCTCTACTTGCTTCTATCTGTCTGTGCTCACGACACGATTTTCAATGCATGTTTATGAGTCAGATTTATCGATACACGTGTGCTATCTTTGCACGCAATTTGGCATTCACCATACCACTCATTGGAGAGTTTTGACTCCCCTGAATCCTCATGTTCAGGTCTCAGAGTTTGGAGCTTGTGGATTCTCTCGGTTGCTGATCAGAGTAGCGCAGCGAAAGCGTGAATCGTCGACAAACCGTCTGAAGCCCTATTCTTTCAGGACCCCTATGCGTCTTTTAAGTTTTCCTTTTGTAAACTCGTGAGTGCCCTTTGTACTGTCATACTTTTATATCTCCTTGTATTCTCGTAATTACGCCTATCGGTGATGTAATATTCTTGTAATACTGTGTCACATCTGGTGATAACTATATAATTATACTCATATGTTGGAATGTATAATACACCTCATATTTCTGAACTCTGATTCTTACTTGTACTGATGCTTAGCGTATATATGTGAAGGTATTTCTGACCTGCATATATACGTCGCAGTAATGTCTCCGTACCCACGGGATCGGGGCGTTACACTTAATGAAGGTGGCAAATAGTTACAGAAGATTCACATGAAGGAGGATCACGTTACTATGCTTATTAAAGTTATTCCAGGAGTAAAATTTGCACATTGCAAGGAGTTACCCCAGATCCTTCAATTGCTTGAGCTCGGTGGAGCTTGTTTGAATGAACTACGAATGGGCTTGATCCCTTGAGAAGGGTACGTGTCAGCCACATTGGCGCAACCCCATTAGAGTCGACATGGTACTATGTTGTGTTTGGCTCAAATTTGAGAAATCTTCACCGAGATGAAAAATTATGGGGAGAGAGTGTAAAATCTTGATGATAGAGTTTTTTAAATCATTGGGGATGAGAATGCAGAGAGATCGGAGTTCAAAGACAAAGAAGAATCTCTGTTCCCAGCTGAAGACAGAGAACCGGTCGACCGGACGATCGATCTGTCATGTACAAAATGTGTACAAGGAGTTGCAGTCGACCGTCCGGTCGACCGCATAGAAGAAGGCAGCCCAGGAGCAAGCAACGGCCGATCGGGGTGGTCGACCGACTGAGACTGTCAGGAGTTAATAGAAATCTCGGTCGACCGATAGGTCGATTATAGAAGGACTCGGTCGACCGAAAGACGCGGTTAACAATTTCCTAAGTTGATTCAAAGTATATTTCTGATTCGAATTTGGATCTGTTGGTTTCCTTCAACTCAAGAACTCTCTGCCTATATAAAGAGGGATATTGCCCCCTGCTATGTATCATGTAATTCTGATTATTTGAATAAGATCTCTCTCTTCATTTACCTCGAGGATGTAGGCAAATTGCCGAACCTCGTTATTGTGTGTTCTAACTTTTTTCTTTTGTTTTCTTTCTTCTCGCGTTTGACGACTCTCTCCTCTGCGAAGGGGATTCCAACACAACATAGGTAGGCTCGAGGCATGGTCTCACCTCGGGGATTAACTATGATAAACAGTGTCATCATCCTTCCTGTTAACATCCTCAGGAAGCGATTTGAACTTTTTGTAGCATGTTTGAACTACAAAAGACTCAAGAGTTCCCTTTTACATACCCGGAAATGTCAATCTCTCCCTCTATACTCTAGACATAGGAAATCGGGTTGGCTCTCATTAATTGACAAAGTTAAGGGCAGACTGGCAAGGAAGATGCCTTTCCTTCAATGGTGGAATTAGCCTCCTCATTAATTTTGTGCTATCAACTGCTATTCGAGCTCATCTCATGTCAGTTTTCGAGCTTCCAAAATGGATAATTTAGTATAGTGACTTCTCCACGAGAAGTTTTTGTTCCTTTGGATAAGAAAGAATGACGAAGGGAGAGGTGTTAATTTTATCAACTGGGAGAGGATATGTAAGAGAAAAAAGTGATTTGTGTATTATGAAACCACGAGATATGAACAAAGCCCTCTTTATCCAAACAGTGATGAAAGTTCCAGAAACCACAAGGCTTTGTGGCAGGAGCACTTCTGTAGATATTAACGGTGAATGAAAAGTTAAATCTTCGGGTATCTTAGACAAGAAAATGCTGGGAAAGTTGATTTCTTCTTGGGCAGGAGCAACAACCTCTTCTTCTAGGAGACTTCTTTTATACAGATGCACTGTTAGAAGACAAGCCACAGGACAAGGTCGATGACTCCATGTGAGGATCCTACCTCACTACTTTTGTTGCCCAAATGGAGTAGTACTCTCAGCCAAGAATTTTGTCGGTGATCGGTGTTCATAAGGCCAATGTTTTTATTCCCCTTTAGCCTTCTTCGAGCGGGGGTGTGGACGCTTGATGTTTGATGGGTGTTAGTTTGTGTATGATGACATGGGTTGTGGATATGGATGTATGTTGGGTTTTGTGCGTTTCATTATGTTCTAATGAAACGGGGTGGGATCTCCCACCTTTTATTAGGGGAAAAAAAGGCATTGTGTAGTTTCAATTATATATCTCAAAAAAATTATTTCTTTTCAGATTACTTCTATTTTCTAAGCATTTTACATTAAACCTTCTTTTATGGTTCTACTAATTTCATACATCATCTGTGTATCACATAGTTAGGGAAAAACTAGTATATCGTATATCTTATTTAATATTTATAAAATGTCTCTTCTTCTTCATATCAGTTTATTTTTAAAACTCTTTTTCCTCCCCTACCCCTCTTTTCTCCTCCTCCACCAGAAGCAGGAGGAGAAGGTTGGTGGGTGGTATGGAATCTGTTGGAGTAGCAAGGGCTAAGACAAAACTGGCCGTAATGGCCAATTGACTGGCATTGAAAACATAGGATCCCATTGCGGCATGAATTCAACTTATGCCCCTTCTCTAAGCAACGAAAGCAGCGGTTTGTCGAGGGAAGAAACCAAGGAACTTTAGGGTAATGAGGGGTGTGAGCTTTGGAGCAGGGTCTGGAAGAGGGAGGTAAGGTTTTGCGACTTGAAGATTTAGAGTTTAAGGGATGGATATTATAGGGGCATCGGAGGTTGGATTGATGAAGGTTTGATTTTTTCAGGGAGTCACGAGGTGATGCGGGCTCGAATATGTCAGCTTCTATAGTAAAACTCCCCAGCTGCTGAAACTCAACACTTTCTACAGTACAGAACTGAAGGAGGAGATGTCTGGGTAGTTTATTGTTGTTATGAATGGGTTTGGGTCAGGTTGCGGTTTAATGACCAAGGCTGGCCCGATAACCTGTCCCTGATTCCTTTTAGTTGTTAGTAGTGAGGTTGGGTCGGGTTGAGGATAAAGGAGAAAAGTCATCCGACAACCGATACCTGGATCCCTCCTTTTCATGTTTCCCAATGCAGAGAGGGAATATAAGGAGTGGGTGTAATTAATCTTTCTTTTTTAGCTGAATTTTAGGGATTTTTTTTTGTCTGAAGACTGAGCTTGTAAGAGAGTTGGACGCTCTCAAAATTTGCCCCAATTCTCAATCAAATTCCTTCCTCGTTGATTGCAAGTTCTCCCTGTTTTCTCTTGATTTTAGGTGAAGGTGGCGCCAAAGAACCGTCACCAGCATGCACAGGCGATCGTCGAGGCGGCAGTTGCATCACAAAGGTCCAAGCATTGGGATTAGAAAGAGGGGCCATGTGAAAAGGATGGACAAGAGCTTCTATTTTGGGGATGATGGCGATGGGGAGGCAAAAAGCTTGTTGGTTTTTTAAAATAGGAGGAAAAGTGGGAGCATGCATATAAGGCTGAAGACGGGGGGGGGGGGGGGTGTTGAAGGATTAGAGGAAGGAGGTGGTGGGGGAGGGGGAAGGAGAGAGGAGATATGAACATCCAAAGAGTTAATTCGTTTTCTTTTAAGGTCGATAAGGCAAGAAATTTGTTCTGCCATTTTTTTTATAATTTGAAGGTGAAGATTAGGGAAGAAGTTTGACAAAGATCAGGAATAAATTTGGTCTGTCATTCTTTCTACGACCAATTCGCACCATTATTCCTTTGGAACGTTAAGTGTAGGAATTTCCTATCCCCATTGGTAACTAGTAAAAGGAGATCGTATCAAATTAGGAGTTTAACTAGGATTCAAACTCTGGAGGTTTAACTAAACTGAAGCGGGTTCAAATAAGTGGTCTGGTATGGGGGTTAACTTTACTGAAACGGGTTTGGATGCTTTGGCATATTTTTCTCCTTTCCTTTTGAAATTTAAAAATTATAATCCGCCTCAATGTTTAATAATTCGTTAGCCAACATTTTTTCTGCATACATGTAACCCCTTGATCCTTGATGTATGTATCACAGTATCAGTACTCGATACGATGTACAAAATTGATTTGACCTTTTTACTAGTCAGATTGAGTCGGTTTCAGTTTCAGATATTATTTTTCAATTGTTTAGATTTTTCAGAATTTTCTGAAATTTTTCTGGATTATGTTAGAAAATCTCCGTAGTCGGTGTCGACCGATACCGATAATCGGCACTACGATTTTTAATTAACAAATGGAATTCCATTTTGGGCATCTGCTTTCACCTTATATCTTAGAATCATATTTTCTATGATAGGGTATTTTTGAAGATTTTTTTGAATTTATGAAAAATCTGGCGAAACCGGTATCGCCCAGTACCGGCGAAACCTTTTAGGATTTTTAATTTGCAAATCATATTGAATTTATTCAAACTGTTTACATATTATGTCTCACGATAATATTCTCTATTTTATGTAATTTTTTAGAACTGTTTTGGAGCTAGTCAAAATTTGGCCTAATTAAATAATATTTAATAAATTCTTTTATTCTTTTCTTTCTTTCTTCTTCTCTTTCTCCCATTTTCTGGATTTTTCCCCACCGCCTTCCACCACCGCCTTCTCTCTCTCTCTCTCTCTCCCCCTTAAAATCTCTCCTGCGCCCCTTCTCTCAGTTTCCCCCCTCTCTCAAACCCCCCTCTCTATTCCTCTCTTTCCTCTCTCTCACTGTCTTTCTCTCCATTACTCTCTCTCTCTCTCTCTCTATCCGTGTGTGCGCCGCGGCCGGCCAGAGTCGCTGCCGTGTGCCGCCACGCTCGCTGCCGCGTGCCCCCGCGCCACCCTTCCCTCTCCTTCTTCTTCTTCTTTTTCTTCTTCTTTCCTCTCGTTCTTTTCTTTTTTTTCTCTTTCCAGTTCTTCTTCTCTCTCCATCTCTCCGTTCCTCTCTCTCTTCCCCTCGGAGTTCCCAACGGCGGGGCAGACTCGTCGGCGGCCAGCCACAGGAGAGCGGCAGCAGCAGCAGTTGCTGCCGCCGCTGTTGTATTTTGATGGGTTCGGGTGGAAACCCGAACCCATTAACCCTATTGGTTGGTTTTGAAACCCTTTAATAACCGCTACCCAAACTCACTAACCCATCTACCCAATACTTTAAGTTAATTGGGTCGGGTTATTGGATCCGAACCCGATCCGTTAAGAGCCCAAACCCGTTCTTAAACCAATAAGCGTTCGGGCGATATCTGGAGCATCCGGTGTCCGATCTGAACGATTCTGAAACCGTTGCGATCATGGAAAAGAGAGCTACCTTCATGGCTAGTTTGTGAGTGTTTCTTTTATAAATTCTATTTTATTGTGTTTAATAAAATTGGTTAATTACTTTATTTAATAAATCTTGATTATAAATATTGTTTAATAAAATGTAGTTATGGATCAATCACTGTAATTAGAACATACATGATTATTCCTTAAACATAAGTGATAATATATAATTTATTTTAGTTCTTGAGTTATTATAAATAGATGAAATGTCTAAATATCGAGATTCATAAGTTAATAATTTTCATAAAAACATTAGCTAATAAATTGATAATTAAAATAGATAGTTATATATAATAATAATTTTGTGATATGATAAATAAGATAACTGACACTCGATTATGTGGTATAGCCACCGGTACCAACTCACTGACAACATTGAGACACTATTCTTATATTTCTGGGATACTGATATTGCATGTGGATATCTGTTTTACTGAACACTGTTATTGTATATCCTTGTGAATATATCACACATATCATGTATCGCACCGATATCATTATTTTAATTATATCTCACCGTTACACAGATACTATTACATGTGACACCAGTTATATCTTCTTCATGTTCCACTGATACACGGATATACCAATTTACTAGATACCATTATCATCGTTACTTGGATGCTCTGTACATAGTTATATCATGTTCGTATATTACTGTTACATGAATTCACTGGTATACATGCATGTATTGCTTCTATATTCTTGTCATATGGATCACCGTTCATATTATATGTATTATTGTTCCATGTTATTCATGTATTCCTGTTACATGATTATTTCCCATTACTGCTATTGGTATTCCCGTTACTGGATACGTGAGCTATTGATATGCGATGTGTGGAACTAAGTGCCACGTGGATCCAAGTCATGAGGGCCACCTCTAGAATCCCACATCTATTGTTCCCGTTCCCGTTATCTTATTCTATGCTATCAACAGAGCTCAAGTCCAGTTATCATGTTACATGTACCATGCACTGTGCTTATTCTTGCTACACTATGTACTTTAAATATAATAAATATAACTTTGGATGGGGGAGACTTGACGGTTGGTTAGATCTTATCGGGTGGATGTACTGGATCCATATTTATCTCACTGTAGAGGATGGTAGTGCTGCCTACCGATTGTATATAACTCCATGAGCTCCTGTTTCTCGTTTTGTGCTCCCTCTTAGCGGAGGGCCCTGATCTCAGTATCCAGGGGTCCATTTAAGGCCGTGATCGCCGGGTATGCACGGGATACACCTACCCGTAAGAGCTCCTTGACCATTGGGTTTCCAATTAACATAATAAAACGGTATAAACAATAGTGACGTCAGGAACGCTTGTTATTTGGCCACTCTCTCGTTCGGACATGGTACCCATATGCCATGTTTGGATGGGTTCGTCTGGAGTGCGGGCTTCAGTATGAACTGCCAGTGGTATAGGACACTGGAGGAGAATGATTAAAATATCAGGCGGTATTGATTGTTATTATTGTATAAATCATATGACATACTCGACACATGTATATTATTGTCCCTTTATCTTTATTACTATTCCTGATATGTTATCCACAATCATGTCACCTTTATACCTTGTTACACTTCTTATATTTGTTACACTCCATGTGGTAACACACTATTCATGGACACATATATTCTGCATTGCATATATTCTGTTTTATGTATACCTTGCAGACATCATTACTGTATATGCACAACACAGTAGTATGGTAAGCATGTTTATTTTTATCACGTCACCACTATACAATATTATTTATTATATAAAACTGGATACTACTGTAGACATGACCCGATGATAACATGTTAGGTAGTGATGGTATTAAATATGACATTTTTATATTTCTACAGATTCTTAAATTTCTAATATATGGTATCACTGCTACATAAACATATATTATATATTATTGTCATGCCTGTATTACTATTTTTCATTTTACCGCTCACTAGGTCGCTTTCTGATGACCCTGAATTTGTGTGCCCAGGTTGGAGATTCGGGATTTCGTAGCATCTGAGATTTCCTGTGATATGGTCTCGAGACTGCCACTCCATCCTATTCATCGGTATCTTTATTATTTGTTTTGATCTTCTTATCTATCCATGTTTTTCATATTTATCATGATCACAAACCTCTTTCTGTAGGTATTCTTGTACTTATTTAATGCTGAAACTCTTGTGTATATGGAGACTATTTCATGTACTGAGGCTTAGCGTACATACGTGAGGGTATCTCCACCCTGCGTATGTATGTCGCCATAACGTCCCCGTACCTGTAGGATCGGGGCGTTACAATACCTAATTCTTAATTTCTCTTTTTCTTTTTGCCATACAAATACCAGTTGGTTCAATAACTACAGAATATCATTTTAAGCTTGGTTGAGTGAATTCAGCTTGTTGCTAATTATTTTAAGTGTTCAGTAGACAGGAAATTGAAAATTAAGATTGTGGCTTAGGAATTTAAGAACATGATGACTTGCTAATTTACAAAGCCAACCATAACTTTTACACACTGGAAAGAGAGAACTAGCATAAAAAAGAGCTTTAAGAGATTTTCATGTTGGTTTATGGCATCAATTCTGAATCTGAAACATGTCCAGATATCATGCGTCTTCCTGGGGTCATCGCTGCTGTTGGTGTGAGTTGGCCATCGAATTTCATCCTCAAACTGCGACCACGAAGTGATAGCAGCGGAGGCGGTCTCATTGCTTTTCCCTTTTGGTTCTGGCCTGGAGATAGAGAGATCAAGGTGAGAGGCTAAGGTAACTATATCTTAAGCATCATTTGAGTATAAGTTGCTGGTTTTCTAATGTACATGCAAGTTAACACTAATTAAAATATTATTTCATTAACAATATGTTCAACACGGATCACGCATTACCTGATTGCTTGGTAGCCTTTCCATCCACTTTCCTTGGGGATGCTTTGTTATAAGTATCTAAACTTGCATGAGATGTAGACCTTGTAAGCCGCACACGAGAAGCGAAAGAATCATCCTGAATCATCATGTTGAACCCGTTATCATCTTCATTGATCGATGCTCCTTCACTACTCGACTCCGAACTCTTCTCCTTGAGATTAACATTGGTCTTCTCCCTCTCCATCAATCTATAAGCAAACATCTGAAAGGGAATTTCAGTCACTTTTAGAGCTTCTACTCCTGCAAAGCTCACAAATCGCCTCAACAGACTCATTTCGATCTCAAAGTAGTCTACAGCTGGACAAGGCAAGTCTGGTGGATTATGATCCATATTTATAATAAAAAACCTTTTAATGTAACGAAGAACTCGGCATATAGAAGAGAAGCTTGGTCGTTGGGTTGGATCAGTTTGCCAACACCTCTTGGTTAGGCTCATGAGGTACTTGGGAGACGGACAAGGAAACAATGGCCTTTCTCCTGCCCTTATGTTCCTTCTGATCATCTTGTCGCCTTGAAGGTGTTCATCTTCGAATGGAACTTTTCCTGTCAGAAGCTCAAAACATATCATTGCAAAGCTATAAACATCTGCCTTCTCTGAGTACTTGTTGGTGGACTCTACTGTCTGTTCTTGCTCCATCAAGACTTCTGGAGCATACCAAATGCACGGATAAGTTATTGAACCTTTTGAAATGTTGTTTTTGCTTGACAGGCCAAATCCCGTAATCTTTACATGCGAGTATCCATCAGATGATGGGCTTCTAGTCCTTATAAATATATTGGACGGGTTCAAGTTGCCATGGTAGATCTTTCGTGAGTGCAGGTACTCCATTCCTCTAGCAATTTGAAGCATTATGTCGATTGCGATTATGAGAGGGAAAGGAATCCTTCTCCTCGTGCAACAAATCTCCTTGATGTAGCTCGAGAGATCCTTGTTCATGAGCTCCATTACCAGAAAGCATTCTTTTCTTTCCTCATCCGAGAACGCATACAAGTAATGCAACACATTAGGGTGAGAAAGTGAAGATAAAACCGAAATATCTGGCAATAGTGCCTCAATATCTCCGAAGAAGTGTCGAAGCACAAAGCTCTCCCCCATCCAATGTATCTCCTTGTATTGACTTCCATTCCCCAGTCTTCTTCTGACTTGGTAGTCCTTTGATCCCACAAGAACTGAGATAGGAAATGGTTTCCCCCTTGGAGCTAATAGAAGTTCGGCAAGCTGATTCTCGTGCTTTGTTAACGGCATGGTTGATGGGCTTCTCCTCTCAGAGATTGCCTCTGATAAACTCCATCGATCCTCCTTTGTTACACTATCCAATTTGGTGCACATTTCTTGAGAGATGAGATAGTTCTTCCCGAATTTGATCTGGAAGAGCTTCGGATCCATCCATTCTCGCTCATATTTCTTTGAAAGAATAAGCCTTTCTTATAGATCTCTTCATGGTCACACCCAGAGATCTCACCGGCATTCTCAATGGCCTCAAAGACAATGGGAATGCACGATAACAAGTTATGAAGATGAAAACTGATACAATCAGTGTTTTGGCTTAGAGAGATTGCTTTCGACCACCAATCTTTCGGCTCCAAGCACTGCTTGATGTATAGTTTCCCTTCTTTCATGATCCTGTGGAGTTCTCTTAAGGGGTGTTCGAGGGCACTCCATTTCGTGTTCTTCTCCTCAAATCTTAAATTGTGTGTTATCTCCTCACTAATTCGCTCGAAGGCCATGTTGTAAGTGTCTGCCAGCAAGCAACATTGCCTTTGATTGATCTGTATCTCATTCGAAACACCATCAGAGCTCTGAGACTCCCCAAGACTTCTCCTATTTGTTGTAGCTGCTCCATTGCGGGGCTTGGGTAGAAAAAGCCCGGAATGGAAAATCCCTACCCTCTCTCTTGTTGGACCTTATTACTAGTCAATCAAAAAGGGAAAGAAGATGAAGCCATTTTTATCAGACATTCAGAGATGATAAATGTTAAATCAAATACGTGTAGCCAGCAACAATTACAGAAAATGCACCGAAAAGAAAGCCATTATGGAATATAGATTATACGCCTACAAATGTCTGTTCTGTTGAAGCCATTAAATTTAACCAATAACGATCATAAATGTATTGAAAAATATGTTATGAAAAAGGATCTTTAAGGGAACAAAATTTTATCCATTACGAACCACGACACCAAGTAATGAGGGAAGAAAAGAGGAAAAGGAAAGGAAACAAAATAAATTTTTGTTATAATTCCTGCAAGAAAACCATAAAATGAGAATTCTAATTAACTTATCTCATTATAAGCATGAACTATATTGAAAGAGACTATACACCAATTTATGCTATGTAAAATTTGTAAGCAACCAATATTAAAAAAAAGAAAAAATTGCAATGTTGAATGTATTAAAGATAAATAGAATTCATGAAAATATATGTACTTACATAATTTTTTGATGTCTGGTAATCTTCAACAGAAAGTGCTCAATCATAGAAGCAAATTTGCTTTGACATGAAACTATCTTTTTACGAGATGAAGATATATTTCAAGGATTGGTATGAATCTTGAGAAAGTTTTCAAAGAAATTTCTATTCATAAGAACGGAGATGGAATAGGAAGGTGAAATGAGCTATTTTGGGAAATGATGAAAAAAAATATAGGGTTTGACGGACCTGAGTCAAACACTTGGCATGAGCTTATTTTTAGAAAGAGAAAATGCTTTATTTTGATTTTTTTTTGTCAATTTATACAATATTTGTAAAGTCTTTAGTGAACAAAAGCTATGTAGTCTCTGTTAAATCAGTTGAAGAAGAAATTGAGAATTGTCACCATTGATGAGGGCAATGTCTGAATATATAAATAATATAATTTCATGAGAAGGAACATTTACTACTAATACAACTATTATTATAATCCTAATATAATTACTATTATATAATTCAAATCCTAATACTATTCTTAAACACCCTCTCAAACTCGCAACAGATGAAAAATTGTGATTTTGAATGAAAGAAAAAGAAAATCTCAATGAAAATCTAAAAAATATTAAGGAAATTCTGAAAATTTGATATTGATCACGTATGATGCTCTTTGAAGACCAATGAATAGAACTTGTAAAATCTTGAACATCCCTTCCAAACACATGATGGATGAAACATCTAGAGTATGGATGAGTGTGGATGGATGAGAAGGAGAAATAGAGATGAATTTCAATCAATAACCGTGAGGGTAGACATCAAACAATGAAGAGAGATGTTGAAGAAGAAAACTTCGATGGATGCAGAACCAAGAACGAAGTATTTACTGGATAAATAGACTCCGATCGAGACGAAACACTTACGATTTACCTCAATCTCTTTCGCGTGTAGCAAGACAGACTTTGAGCCTGTAAGTCTCTTTAGAATAGTCATGGCGGCTCAAAAAGACCCTTGAGTCTCTTTCACTTGAAGCAATGTGGACATTGACAGTGTGCAAAATCTATTGATGTAGAAGAAGATCATTATAATCATGATAAAAGTAGTGCCGGGAAAGGAACATCGGAGAGGACAAAAAAGAAATTTGCAACTAGGAGAAACAATTTCAACTTCGACGAGGAGAGGCTAGCATCGAAAGAAGGGGATGAGGACGATACAGGAGCCCACACGAAGAGCACAGCAGTCGGAAGAGAACCGTTGATAGAATTTCGATCGACAAGGACGTGGTGCATGTGAGCTCTGCAAGAAGAGGCCGAGGAAGTCCTGCAAGCAAAATCAAATGAGAGAAAAAGTCTCATCTTGTTTGAATCTGAATCGGGGTTTTGTTGTGAGGAGATTGGAGCAGATCTGAGCCGAGATTTAGATTGGATATGGAGATGCTGACATTGTTACAGAGAGATCGGATGAGGAGAGGAATTGGATCTGGTGTCTCATAATAAGGTCGATCAGATCTGATATTAGATCGAAGCATGGAGACTGTAGCTGAGCGAGGTCAAGGTCAAAAGAACTCAGTAGAGAAGATTCTGGTGGATAGGAGAGATCTTTGCGTGTTGTCAAGGACGAGGTCAGACCTGAAGTTGGTGTTCATCGATTGGGTTTGATGGAGATGATAGAACGGGGAGGTCCGAATTGGGGTTGTCGTGGCATCGTCACCATGATCTATAACTGTTATGCAACAATAGCTTGATAAATTTATGGTAAAACTGCACTTGATAACCTTTTTTTTTTTTTTTTCTGTACTCTGATATGCGCAAATGTATTTTGATTATGCAAGGCAAAAAAGTTAAGCTATAACTGTAAATTAACTGGATCTAATCCTCTATATATATAAGCATATTCAAAGCCTGTTCCTCTGAGTTTGGCTCACATGTTCTACGGGGCATACTGTTTAACTGTATTTATGATGAAAACAATATATGAACCAATCAAAACATTTCATGTAGAACTTAGTCCTAGACACAGTGCTTCTTTGATCATTACTGGATTTAGATAATGATGCTATTTTTAGTGATAGTTGTAAGATTCTCAATTTCCAACATGTCCATATGGAGGATATCATCTCCTTGATTTCCAACAATTCGATTCTTACTTCTGTTACCACTGGAATGTGTCAAGATTACCTTCGACTCAGGCAATGTCACCCTGCTTCAATTTTGATTCATAATTGGTATGATTTAGTTTCCATAAGCTGTTAAACTTAATATGATATTGATGGGGAACAAACGGTTTAGATTTAATATTTAAATTAGATTTGGTTGAGATTTAATAGTTATTTGAATTTAGATGCGATTAGATTTAGTTAGATTTGATGAGATTTGATGTTATCGATAATTGCACGTATAATGCACGTGTTGTAGGTTATATATAACCATGTAGTGATCTTTGAAAGAATAGAATGATTTGATAAAAAAAATAAGGCTATTTGCTTTCAGTATTGATTTTAATCTCATGAATTGAATCATAGGTGGTGAAGCGAAGATCCGGGTTGCTATCCGCGATCATATCTTTCTTTTCTTCTCTTCTTCTTCTCCAATTCCATAAATCCCACTACAAACCTAAATCCCCTCCGTCCCACATCAATTTGGTATCAGACAAATTTTCTGTTTTATCCTTTCACAAAAAATTCACTTCAAAATTTTTTTTTCACTGTTCCATGAACAGTAACTTTATTGTTCATGGTTACTATTCCCCGCAAAGCGCACTTCGGAGTCTGTTTCAGGCCCGTTCAGAATTCTATTCGAGTTTCGCCTAAAGCGTTGGATGTGTGACTGAGTCCCGAATCTACTGGAAAGATTTCACAGCAGTTGGATAGTAGGTTTGACCTTCACAAGCCCGTGTTGGGTGCCGGTACTGTTCCCGTAACAGAAGACCAGTGTTTCAGACCTCGTTTCCTGTCCGATTTGAGCGTAATTCGAGCCGTATAGATCCTTGGGTAACTTCTGATTCTTATGCACTAAATTTTCTTTATAAGTTTTTACTTCTGCGGTAAATACATATATATTGATGGTGATGAAAAAGAAGTAGAATAAGATATGTATGTGGCTCTCTTATATTTTTGAGGTTCTGATGATAGTATGAGTATGAAAAGTAAGAAAGCAATCTTGAAAATTTCTTAGTTATTTTATTCTGACATCTGAACATAAATACAGTTATGCCCAAATGAAGTTGATTGGAGGATCTTGCTGGTGATGGAAAGATAGTCATAGTTCTTGTCGATGTTGATTTGTCTTGCAAGACCTTCTTCGTACTTGATATGCTCCGTACAGCCTCTTCACTAAGTTTCGGGAGATTCTAAAGGGCATCCAAAAAATTATAGAAGGCATGAAAATAAAAGTTGAGACAGATTCAGAGCCTTCAATCTTTACCGAGTCAGAAGTTGTTGACAAGCCCGATCCAAAATCAGAAGTAGAAGATCCTCTTATTGGGACTCATATAGATTTTTTTAGTAGAGCCTACCATGAATCTATCTTCGTCAGTTATGAAGATTTTCTTATCCTTGAGATTACTTGATGTATATGATCTTTTGCAGATCTTTCTAAAGCGACAGATTCATAGGAGGCCGAGTTTCTTATAGTGCGGAGCACAGTGTTCTAAAAACCGGTTTCATTATTCGTATGGTCCAACATTGAATAATGATTAATCGGATTAATCGGGGATTAATAAGAGATTAATCAAAACTGAATATTTTAATATATTTAATTATATTATACACAACTACATATAAATATATACAGTTAATTATTAAAAATGCCTAAATATTATATAAAATAATATTTAGGTGTGAAGTTATAAATCATGATATGATGAACAACAAGACAATATGAATAAATAGTAAAAAAGAAGTGAATTTATCTCTCCGCATTAGTAATCCAAGATTTCAAATTTTACAACATAAGTATAAAACAAAGAACTTACCTGCAAAATAAGAAAATAAAAAAAAATTAGTCAATTTATCAATCAAAATAACGAGTTTAAAGAATAATGGAGAAAGATTGCAACATAAATTAATTTAAAAAATAATCAAAAACAATAAAACATAAGTATCACTTTATGCAAAAATACAATAATAAAATATCATAATTCATATACTATTTAATAAATAACAGAATAATCCGGCGCTAATCGCTTTGGACCCGATTAAGCGCCCGGGCGCATAATCAGAGCGCTGAATGTAATATTACACGGGCTGCTAACGATTAGGATTAATCGATCGATTAATTCAATTTTTAGAATGCTGGCAGAGCAAAATCGGTCTAGTCTTTGTTAGGGATGATTTGTCTCGGCATGCTGCATGTGTCTTTTTCGAGGTACCGTCGACCACAGACGGTTTGCACGAAAGCCAGTTCCATCTCCATCACCTTCATTCAACTAGGAGGCATCAATGCTGATTCTCCTTGGCCTAATTGAGGATTCGTGATGCGGTTCAATTTTAACTGGTTGTGTTTATCTTGTATCTGCCACTACATTCATCGGAGATGAATGTTTTAAGCCGGGGAGGGGAAACAAACGGTTTAGATTTAATAGTTTTGAGATTTTTATTTAAATTAGATTTGAATAGATTTGATTGAGACTTAAGAGTTATTTGAATTTAGACGTGGTTAGATTTGGTGAGGTTTGATGTTATCAATAATTGCACATATAATACACGTGTTATAAGGTATATATAGTCATGTAGTGATCTTTAAAAAGAATGGAATGATTTTGATAAAAAAATTGAAGCTATTTGCTCTGGGTATTGATTTTAGTCATAGGGATTGAATCATAAGCGATGAAGTCAAGATCTGAGTTGCGATCCGTGAGCATATCTTTCTTTTTTTTTCTCTTGTTCTTCGTCAATTCTACAAAATCCCACACAAAACCCTAAACTCCCTCCGTCTCACATCAGATATTCTATGAAAATATTACTTGAACAAGTGAAGTATTTTAAATTGATTTGTTTCTCACATTATCATGTTTTAGATTAGAAAAATTGGGTGAACTTTGCCAACTTTGTTTTCAGTTATATAGTTGTCCCACAACAATCCTCAAATTGTTCGATATGAAGAACATTTATACGTGCTGGTGGTGGACTTGTAATCACGAGAGAAGCTTGAGAGGCTCGTCCTTAAAGTCTTAAAATAAGCTCATGAATGAGTTGTTTGGAACCTGAAGTGGTTTCAGAATCCGAACCGTGATAATATGATATGTTCCTCACTCTGCATTGTAAAGCCAACCTTTGTCTACCCTGGTTATTTATTGGCACCTGAACGGAAAGTAATTACTATTAGGACACCTATCATCGACAACCTTTCACCATCGAGCCTGCCTTCATCTTTATTGGGTCTGTGTTTCTCTCTCTATCCCCTCTTGTTTTTCTCTTTAGCAGATGTGGGATAAGGCTGTAGCCTGGCATGAGCAGGATTTGCACCTGAACCTGCTGAGCAGATATTACTGCATAACCTGGTTTTAAAGAGAGAATTTGTGGTTTGCAAAGGGAGGAGAAAAACTGTGTGCTGGGAATGTAGGAGGAAGCACAAAGCACTAAAGATGAGGAAAACGATGGTTTCCTAACGCATGTTTGATATGATATGCAGTTTCTGAAGTGCACAACTTGGTCGTGAAAGTTTACGCAACCTCAAAGAATTAAATACAATCTTCCTGGAACAATGATTTTCTATGGTTGTGGTGGTTTCAGGATAGGGATCGATTTCTCTTCTGGGCCCCTTAGCTGATGTTTAGTCTTTAAGTAACTTATCGTTTGCAAAGATCACTCGTCAAATAGAATAAGGTGCATTATTCTCTTTCTGGTTTTAGCACATCTCTTTTGTCTACTTCTGGAAGTGGGTTGTACACATGCCTGGGTTTGGCCTTTCACAATTATGGTGCACTTAATTTAAAACTTAAGGGTAGATTTGCTACTTTTCTCATAGATACCAGACATGCATCCGAACACAAACACACGCTATCGCTTTCATATCCACCATTCGCCATCACAAGCACACCATATTACGACCTCCCTTGAATCGTTCGAAAAATACCTAAGTTCATTTTAGACCGTAGACACGTTATGTTGATGCTGATATATTTTATTTTGCAATTTTTTTCAAGAACATAATTGTGTTTGTTCTAATATTTGATTGTTTAAGACAAAATCATTAAGAAATGTACGTGAAGTCCCACCCTCATCCTAAAGGAAACATGATAGTCAACAAGCTTTCCAAACTACTCTCCAATATGTCGTTGTGAGCGGGATTCGAACCAGCGCTGGTTGGCAGCAAATCAAGTGGCTTACCATTCGGCCACTCTCACAGACAAATCTTTACAAACCTGATGTAGGAAGAGAGAGGAAGTCGAGAAAGTCGACGACGACAAGATAACAAAGAAGAAAAATGACCGACAACAGCATATACGGTCAAACCGGTGTGCACCAACGTGCACGGGCAATCGCGGTCGACCGCCCGGTCGACCGCAGAAGGAGAAACGGGTCGACCGCCCGGTCGACCGACTACATGACCTTACTCTCAGGTTGGAGCGGTCGACCGGAACGGTCGACCGGGACTTGGGTCGGTCGACGACAGTCGGATCCTGCTGATTCGGAAAGCTGCTCTGAATTGAAAACGAGTCCAAAAGGAATCTAATTCTTCTAGGGTTTCTTGGGTATAAATAGAGGGGTAGAGTCCTCTTCTAATGTATGTATGATATTGTTATTGATTAGTGAATCAATAAAGAAATCTCTCTTCCTTACCCCGAGGACGTTCCTCAAATTGCCGAACCTCGTTAAATTTTGTGTTGATTTTCTTTCATTATTTCTTGTTCTTGTTATGGGTAGTACTTCTCTATTGCATCGTGGCTTAAGGGTTCCTCAAGAGATTGTTGATCTGCACACAACAATTGGTATCAGAGCATCCCAGGTTCGTCGTGAGATCATCTGGTGATTCCAAGGGCATCAGTTGCTGGTCGGCAGAGATCGCGTGTCGATCTCAGATCAGCGTTGGGATTGTTTATGGGATCGTGTGTCGATCTCAAAACAGCGTGTGAAGTGCTCAAGGAATCAATTCGAGGGAGTAGATTGGTTCAGAAACTCTTCTAGTGTTTCGTGAGGAGGTAAAGATCTTATCTTTATCAAATTGGTTTATCTAACTCCGTTTGTTTCCGCATTGCTTTGAGGATCTAGTCGAGAAGATGGCTAGAGAAGGTACATCGATGGAGAAATCCATGAATCCACATCCGCTGAGGATTGATGTGGTGAAATTCAATGGCACGAACAATTTTGGTATGTGGAGGTTGTGAGGTGATGGATGCACTGACGGCATCAAATCTCGAGACACTCTACGATTTGAGAAGAAACGAAACTCACCACTGAAGAAGATGGGATAAGATGAAACGATCAGCGTGTGCTTAATCAGGTTGTCTGACACAAGACATCAAGTACCATGTGTTGCACGAAACATCTGCGAGACAGTTGTGGGAGATCCTAGAGAGAAAGTATCTGACTAAAAGCATTGAATCCAGACTGCAGCTAAAGAGTAAGCTTTATGGTTTCAGATGAAGAAAGTATGCTCAATGAACACTTGAATCGCTACACAAAGCTTCTTACAGATTTAGTTATGTGTGAATGTGGAGGTCATGAAAAAGATAAAGCGGTAATTCTCTTGAACTTCTTCTGTAGAGGAGTATGAGACTTTTATTTTAACATTGATCAATGATAGAAAATCCCTTAACTATAATGAAGTGTCGGCTGCTCTTGTTAACTATGAGACGAGGCAAGATAGACTGTCTTCTCAGGCAAAGCACATCAGCAGAGGCATGGGCGGTAAGAGGTAGAGGTTCAACAGGAAGGGCAAAGGTGATCGTGGGAGATCGAAGTTCAGGCCAGATTTTAGAGATCAGAAGAAAAAATCAGTTGCCTTCTGTAGAGAATTTGGGCACTGGAAAGTTGACTGTTCAAAGGCCGAAAGAAGAAGAAGGAGTCAAAAACTGAGGCAAACCTTGCAAAGGTGGTCAGTACTCAAGCCAGAGTACCTTACAGGCAGGTGGATCAGACTCGGACTCACCGGTATTCTCGTTCTCTGTCACTACTCCTATCATTGGCTACTCAGGAGATACTGAGTGGATATTGGATACTGGTGCTACATACTATGTGTGTCCGAATAGGGATTGATTTTCTAACTTCGAGAAGCTAGAAGGATGTTCAGTTGTTATGGGCAACGATCATCCATGTACCATGGAAGGTGTAGGAACAATCCAGATCAAGATGTTCGATGTGGGATGATACGAGAACTGAAGGAAGTTGAGATATGTACCTCAACTGAAGAGAATCTTATCTCCGTTGGAGTTTTGAAGACATTGAGTCTTTGTGGTATCAATAAAGGATGGAGTCCTCAAGATGACCAAAGGCTCGATGGTGGTTCTGAAGGCCGTCCGTCAGAACAAATCTTTACTACTTGAAGAGTAGTACTGTTACAGGGAAGTGACGACTTCGACTGATTCAGATGATAACTCAACTAAGCTATGGCATATGAGGCTGGTGTTTGGTACGGAGAGAAAAAATTCGGTGTAAAATTCCTTTAAATCAATTGAAAGATTATAACAAACTAATGCTCTGACTACAAGGGAGGAAGATGTTGAGTCTTGAATCTCCCTTTGTTTAGTGCTGGGCTTCAGGTAGCGATGGAAAGTGAATCTTGTTTTCCATTGACCGGGTGATCATCAGGAACTTTTGGGATCTTCTCTTCGGATGGTGGACGGAGTAACGCAGCTCTGTCAACCAGAAATCTCAAAGAGATTGCAGGCAAAGATTAACTTGTACGCAGCAAATTACTTGAAGAGTTGAACTCTCTTTCCTTCTCTGTGGAAGCTCTCAAGTCAAGTTCTTCTCCCCGAATTCTCTGATCTCAAAAACTCCTCTCTCTTTTTTCTCCATAGCAACGGGGCTATTTATAGAGATTTCAGTGGCGAACGTGCCCCCTAAAAATACTCCACAATGAGGGTTAACTTCCTATTATGTGGGTGGTGATTGACCCCATAACAGAGGGAAGTTATAACTGAGACGCAGGTTTCGACCCTCGCGCCTTGGTGCTGCAGTGCTGGCTGAGACGAGGGTTTCGACCCTCGCGCTTGGTGCTGCAGTGCTGGCTGAGACGCGGGTTTCGACCTGCGCGCCTTGGTGCTGCAGTGCTGGCTGAGACGCGGGTTTGACCCTCACGCCTTGGTGCTGTAGTGCTGCTGAGACGCGGGTTTCGACCCTCGCGCCTAGTGCTGCAGTGCTGCTGAGATGCGGGTTTCGACCCTCGCGCCTTGGTGCTGCAGTGCTGGCTGAGACGCGGGTTTCGACCCTCGCGCCTTGGTGCTGCAGTGCTGCTGGATGAGACGCGGGTTTCGACCCTCGCGCCTTGGTGTTGCAGTGCTGGCTGAGACGCGGGTTTTTTTCGACCCTCGCGCCTTGGTGCTGCAGTGCTGCGGAGACGCAGGTTTCGACCCTCGCGCCTTGGTGCTGCAGTGCTGCTGAGACGCGGGTTTCGACCCTCGCGCCTTGGTGCTGCAGTGCTGTTGAGACGCGGGTTTCGATCCTCGCGCTTGGCGTTGCTTTGATGGCTATGATTAGCCCTGCGTCTGGAGCTTGGGACTCTGCTTCTTGGTGCCTTGTCTTTTAGTGATCTTAAGATAGCCTACAGAACCCCATCCAAAGTTTCGATATTCCGCAGTTAGTTGGGACGGATTTCGAAATACTTTGGACTCTAGCTGAATCCACTCTTATGATTGGACTGACAATGCTGCGGGCTTGATCTTGTTTGGAGTATGGCCTTTGTGAGTGTACTGTGGAACCTTTGAAGCCGCCAAAATTGATCTGTTGAGTGTCTAGATACACAGTCTAAAACCTCCCCGATGCTTTGAGTTTGTCGTTGGTGTACTTTGAACCAGGGGGTGGACAGTCGTCTGCTTGTGCCAGTGTACTGTTGAACTGAATTGCAGAAGTAAGGACTGAATGCCAGTTCTGTGGACACAGGGGTAATACTGCTTTAAAGACGCGCCTTCTATAGGGGTGCATCTTTTGGGATGAAAACGCGACTGTTACTCCATGAGGTAGACGCGACTTTGGCCGGGTTGAAAAGATGCGATCTTCGGAGGGACGCGTTTTTTTGGAATGAAGACGCGAGTTTTTTGGAATGAAGAACGCGGCTTTCCGGACGCAACTCTGGCTTAGTTGAGAAGGTGCGTCCATCGGAGAGACGCGTCTCTTGGGATGAAGACGCGACTGTTGGATGTGAATCCGTGCCATGAGTATGTTGCCACGTGTCCTGTAGAATGAGGGGACACCTTCTTTTTGGCGTGCGAACTTCACGCTGCATTTAATGCGCTTTTCACGCGTCAGGCGGTGATTAAGCGTCGAACCAAGCGCCGCGTATCTTTGCGAACCACCGTGCCAATAAAAGG